>NDGN011372079.1:0-18147 GCA_002564285.1 Tympanoctomys barrerae
CCATGCTGAGATCTGCTGGAGCTGAGTCAGCCAAGTTGACACAATGTATCAACTAACACAGTCAGTATGCACCTTCCAAGAAAGTGTACTTTTGTCCGATGAATTCATTTTAAAGAGGAAATGACATACAGATTTCTTTAGTTCTAACACACTTAAATCAGGATTTTTAGTAATTCACGAAGAACACCTAAAATCACATGATTTGGGATGTTCAGTGAGTTCAAGTTAAAATGTAGGAACAAATGTCTTCAACTAAGAATAAGAGTTTCATAAAGGAATAATGCCTTCACTAATAAACTGATGAAGATGGTTAAGCAGTAGGCAAGAAATGTAAAATATTACATTGAAAGAAACTGCTTAAACTTTATAAACTTTCAAATGATCTTTGGATTACACGTATGATGTAAGCCTATGGATTATGGATATAGAGCCTACCACTGCATCATTAGCGTTCCTCATTTTGTGACCACAGTCAAAAATGATTCCAGACAAGGGATCCTGGTCTATCATTACTTTGCCAGTAAGCATTTTTTTTTCTGTCTTCCATGGAGGTCAATGGACAGTGTGTGTCAAGAAGGGCCTAGTACCTGCCTTGCACTCACGAGGAGCAAAAGGGAAAAAGGATGACACACAATGTTAAATAACTTCTTAAAGCAACATTTCTTCAAAACATTGCTCATTGTTCTCTGGGAAAACATAGTGGAACAATGTACCCCAATCAAGAATGACCGTGAGGAAATTTGTTAGCCCCCCCAGTAACAATTTTCTCTCTCAAACATATGAAAAATATAGTGGAGAGGAAACTCAGGTTTGGATTCGACCATAAGCTGAAATGATCACATTTCATGATCATTTAGGGGATCACAAGGGATGCTGACATAACTTCTTAAAAAGCCTTAACAAATTGTTTTCATGTATCTGTACGAACAATTTCAGAGATGAGGAAATTTTAACCTTCGTTTCGTTTTCATATAACTTGGCTTAACATTGAAATAAAACTATTCTACTCCATATTCTACCTTTTGCTTTGAACCCTACTCCTTTGGAAAAGAGTGTAATTTGTGCAATGGGTTTATGACATGACCCAAACAAAACTGGAGGACGGGTCTTATACTTTGGAGTTAAAATGTACCCCCAAAGTCTCAGGTGTTCAGAAAGTGATTGGATCCTGGGGGCGTCTATGGTTAATAGTAGATTCACCCACTATGAGTTCACAGCTGAAGGTCCTATGAGAAGGGGGTCTGGTGAGAAGTCTTCCCGGGAGCTTGATGCAGAAGGGATACGTTGGTCTACAGTGACTCCACCGTCTCTCTGCTTCTGGGCATTCACAGTAGCACAGCTTCCCTCTCTACATTCTCCACCATGTGATTTTCTGCTTGCAGCCATCTTACCATGCACTGAACCCTCAAGAACATGAAGCCAAATAAACCTTTCCTGCTCTGAGTTTCATATGTTGCATAGTTTATCCCAGGGACAAGACAATTACCAATCCAAGGGCCATATCTTCCCCAGGATTTTTCTTGTCTTAGGAAAACTGACTTGCTCCTTTGACAACATAGTCCCAATTCCATTAGGAACCCTTATTACATCCTCTAAGTGAGGTGTGTTTTATATGCCTTCCCAAACCAAAGATTGCAAGCTACTTAACACCTAAATCTCTGTAAAATCTGAGTGCTTTCTAAAACCAGAATGAAAGACTACTGTTGATTCTTATTTAGTTTATCTTTTCAGGGACAATTTATGCTAATTAGATATAATTTTTGGTCTTCTTCTAGTCATCAGTGTATTTAAGGTCTCTGACTTTTTTTGGGGGGGGGGAACCGGGGATTGAACTCAGGCCCTTGTGCTTGCCAGGGAAGCGCTTATTCTACTAAGCCATCTCCCCCCGCCCTAGGTCTCTGAGTTTTGATATGTAGTAATGTGACTTTCCCCAGACATCAAGGTAAGAATGGCCAAAACTCAATCTGATAGTAAGTTAAGGAAAATTATTTATTTTCCTCTCCAGTTTTATTAATACCAGAGAGAATTATTTATTTATTTATGACTATCCTTACTTTCTGAAAAACTTTGTGATTGACTGCAGGCAACAAAAGAGAGAAATTAGAGATAAATATATACAGAGAAAACTTTCCTGTCTGAAAAAAATATAGTGAGAAGATTGTCAAATTCAGTATCAAACATTTTGCTATTCATTACATTTATATATTACAAAAAGGCATGTTACTTGAGGGAATTAATAGGCTTTGAATTTAGCTTCTCAGACATAAAAAGAAATAGGTATACACATACATATGCTTAGCTACATCTTACATACCATTTTGAGAACTGAGGTATTAAATATATATATATATATATATATATAATAGAAAAATCTAACTACCAAGATCCATCTATATATAGATGGATCTACACCAAGATCTACATATAGATGGATCTTGGTAGTTAGATTTTTCTCTCTTCCCAGAATTTTATAATACTGCAGGGGTAGTGGACACAGCCAGTAATAATAGAAGAGTTTGAACAAAAACAATAAGCATGTAGAAGTTGGAAGTATTCAGTACTGGGTGAATGCAGAGTACCAGGTAAATGCTTCCAATTATAAATACTTATATGTGTAGGAAAGTGATTTTAAAATCTGTCCTGGCAAAAGAAATTACTTGAAGGGCTGAAAATTAATCTAGAAATAGGATCTACTTTTAGTTATTAAAAAATGTACCGATGGTGCTAACCTTGACAAAGATTTTCTGCAAACATAAAAATGTATCTTGCCAAGTAGTTGTCTCCATTTATTAAAGTCATATTTCTCTCATTTAGCTCAATTATTCTCCAAAATCAACAAATGTATGTATGTAAGATCTTTGTTTTGTTCAAACAAGATTCAACAGCAATCAGTTTAATAGAGAAATTGCTTTTGGGGAGCCAACCCTGAGATTATCATCGTTTTACTTTACATATTTCTATATACTTATATATGTAGAAAATTTCCCTTGACTAACCTCAGAGAACATCTTTCCATTTTCTTTCAAGCAAGAAGGTCATGCTGCCACTGTTTCTTGTTATTGTATCTAGTCCAGGACAATAACCTTCAGGGTGATCCATTCAAGACAATAGCATTTCTCAGCTTTTGTTTCTCACTTGAGAAATGTCAGCAGACTTTATCATACTTTCTATGTGCCTCTCTGAGTAAAGGAGAAAGTTCATGCCAATTTTAGGTAAAATAAAAAAATGACAAGTGCTTGCTAAGTCTTACGATTGCATGCTGCACGCGATGCTAGGAATTGTCATTTCATCCGGGTCTTTCTCATCTTTCAAAACAAGCTCTGACATTGCAAGGAATAAATAGTACAAACACTAGGAGTACAAACACCCAATTCCTCTTGGCCTTCCCAGCAACAATAGCCAAGACATTAAATGTCATCAAATGTTTCTGATATTCAGAAATGACTGTGCCACATTTCTTTATTGTAATGTACTTGACATAACAGGACAAGTAAGTGTCCTATTTATAGCACTGAATAATTAAAAGACTTTCAGTGTCTAAATTGCCAACTGTCTAAATTGTCAAAAGCCCACCTTCTCATAAAAAGTCTAAATTATCAACTACTTAAATGTGGTTGAGTATGAGTATGCTTTTAATGAACACAAGGAAGCCAAGTGCAAAACCCAGTAGACCATCAGTGAGAAGCAGGCAAAACAAAGGTAAATTTCCCAGGAAAAGAGATTGTGTCAATCCTATGGTTGACCTGCATTCATTACCAACTTGATTGATTTCTTTTCTAACACCTAATTCTTTTTTTAATCACACTATTCTAATCTGTAAAAATATACTTATGACTAGAATTTATGGAAATGAGATATGCGATTAAAGTCATTAATTTGTGGAAATTCTCACAAAGACTGTTCAGGCAATGAATACTTTATTTGACACGTTCCTTTATCTTTTTAAAACTATAGAAAGACCCACATAGATAAAGCACGCAGCTCATTGATAGATTTTATTTTCCATGCAAATATATCTTAATTCTTATAATTATCATATATTTAAGCATGAATCCATGGGAAATTTAAAGGCAGTGTTATCATTATTGACACAAATCTTCCTCTCATAATTTCTTTAGAATTACAAATATTAAAATTGCTTATAACAATTGTTTGATCAGGATCATGTATTATATTAAGATCCCTAAACTGAGGACAGTGAGGAAATGCTGTTTCCGGATAAGTAAAGGATTGTTCTATCAGCCTGGCAGATTTCAATGCTTATGTGAAGATTAAGGAGCCGGCAAGACTAATGTAAATTTCCCAGGAAAAGAGATTGTGTTTGCTGAAAAGACTGTGTTGACACTTGAGCTAAGAAAGCCAAGTACAAAACCCAATAGACCATCAGCAAGAAATTGAAACTGTGAAAGAGCCAGACTGCTGTGATGAAGAAGTGGAGCAACTCTGCACCACTTGGAGATAAGTAACACGCAGTTAGATATGAGAAGAGGAACCAAATCAATTGGCAGTGTACAGAAGTATTCTTGGCGTCTCTTGAGGGAAGACAGTGCAAGCTTAGGCTATTGCTTTGTGAAATTTATAGGTTTGCTTTACAGGAATATGCAGATATGAGCACGCATGCACGGAACATAAAATAATCAAATCATTGAGTGAATAAAGCCAGCAGTATTGAAATAAACATACATTAAAAAACCTATTCAATTTTATATCTAAGAAAAGCAAAACAAAGAAGGCAAGGGCATTAATCAAAAGCATCTATCGTTAAAACAATAAATTGATATTTCTATTTCGATCCTTAAAAGTAAATAATATTAAATGCTTATTTCTGGAAAAAGTAGATCAGTCACTTTCTCAGCCAGTTGTCCTGTGGTTTGTTTCCCTCACACCGCTTCTGTATGTTTCTCTAGTTCCTTTGGTTTCCTAACCAGGCTCCTCCTCTTATAACAGTCTTTCTTTTCTTACTCTTACTGTATGGTATAGGAATCCTATGGTTGACCTTCATTCATTACCAAATTGATTGATTTCTTTCCTAATATCTAATTCTTTATCACACTATTCTAATCTGTGAAAATATGTTTATAACTAGAGTTTATGGAAAGAGATATGCAATTAAAATCTGCCATTTTATCAACATAATCTAGCTTCCGTTTTACAAATATTGAAAAATAAAAGTAGGATGTGCTTTACGTTGAGAAAAACACAAATATGAAAGATTGTTTTGAAAATATAGCTAACAGTATTTTAAGTGTGAATTCAAGAAAAATTCTGTATGTTTATTTGAAGGAGTTTTACAAAGAGTACTCTTCTGTCTGAGAAAATATTAGTGACTACTGAGACATCTTGGTGACATTTTCTTGGTAGATATATCTAAATTTTGAAATTGCAGAAATCTGAGCTATTCAGCATTTGCCAGGGATGTGGTAACTTAAATGCTGACTTATATAAATTAAATTAACAAGAAATTAAGCTCTGACACTCTCAATAAATTTTTATTAAATTATAATAATAAATATAATATTTAACATGCTAGAGATTCATATCTCCCATTGAGTACAATCTCTGTAATTCTAAATTGCCAAGGAAGATGAGTTTGAAATCAAAGTATTTTACAGAGCAAAATGTCTTGTATTACTTGATATAGTAATTGTCACCAAAGGATTTATCTTGTTACAGCAGCTAAATTGTCATTTGTATTAAACAAGAAGAGAGAAACCATCAGAATTTGTTGGGGGATTCTATTACTTAATGTTCTGCAGATATGCAGAAATAGCAAAGTAAATAAAATAAGGCCTGGTACTGCACAGGGAGGAAGCCTCACAAAACCAAACATTTCCAAGTTGGGAAGACAAACGCGTGAGAGGAATCCCGGCAGAGCTGATAGTGTGGCTCCCCTCTGAGTTCAACATCTTGAGAAGCAGGAGTACCAACAGCTAAATTTTCAGTTGGGCAGACAAAAGTTAAAGACCCTGCAAAAATGAGTGTTTGGAACATGAAGAATGGAAAAGGCTGAGTCCTAGTTCATCACCAGTGGGGCAAAAAGGCCTTTCCTTTCCTTCAGGTTGTGTCAGGTTTTTGTTTTATTCAGGCTTTCACTTGATTGAATGGGGCCCGTTCACACTAGGGAAGATGAGGTGCTTTATCCAATAGTCTACCAATGTAACTGTTAATCTCTCTTTAAAAACACCTCATAGAAACACTCGGAATTATTTTTGACCATCTAGGCCCCCATGTATGTGTGAGACATATGATCAACAATCATATACATCAACAGATCACTTTTGATGCAAATATGTCAGTATTACTTTCTTTTTCTTTTGGAACCAGGGATTGAACTCAGGCCCTTGCGCTTGCCAGGCAAGCACTTATTCTTCTAAGCTATGTCCCTGGCCCCTGTCATTATTACTTTCTAAAAATGTTTTTGTTTCTACAAATGATTTCATAAAATTCACTTGATAACATCATAGAAAGTGGTAACAGTGTCCCAAGAATGACCTGAGAATACAATTTGGTGCCTTAATACAAACAGTCCCCAGTTTTTCATGTATATTCTCGTCCATTCATAACATCATTCTCAGAAATCTCTTATTTATTATTATGATGCTGTACAAGTCTGTTCTTATGTTGCTCAGTGTATGCTTATTTTTCAATTAGAGTGGATCAAGTAATTCAGGACACTAATTGAAATATTCAAGTATGAAGTCAAGATATGCTCTCAGTACTGAAAACTAAAATTCCATTGATAATTTTAAATAAATGTGTCCTGGGATGGTGATATAGCTCAGCTGTCTAAGTCTGCCTGGCAAATGCAAAGACCCTAGTTCAATTCATGGTACCACATACTGCCCGGCCCAGCCCCAAGCCCCCTGAGCCGGCCACCAAAACTGGGCATGGTGCCACACACCTGTAATCCCCAGAGTTGGGGAGACTGAAAACATGAGGATCACTAATAGTCTGAGCTGTATAACAAGACCCTGAACCAAATGCACAAGTTAAAAAAAGAAGGAATTAAATAAATGGGTACTAATTAAAAACATAGAACTTTTATATCCTAAAACGTTGACAAGCTGAAAATCTTTCTCTGTACACTCTATTTTTGTTTTCACCATGATTTATATTAGAATATATTTATGAATGAATTTATTTGACTTCTGAAATCATGAAGGAATGGAAAGGAAAAGCAAAAAAAGAAAAAAAATTCACAAACATTACCTAGTACATTACAAAAAGTTAAACCAGTTTGAATCATTGTTGTAAGATTGTATATCATCTATTTCAGTTACACCTACTAGAAATAAATAAGTTAATTAATACTGCAGGGTTTATAACACATATTTAGCTTCATGATATATAAAGACAGAATCATTTTCGTGTTATTTGATACAATTGTTTATAATAATAGTGGAACATTTCATCTGTAAATATGTACTATTTTAAGTGTTAATATCAACTAAATTTGCAGATTATTTAATAGAAAAATGCCTTCTTAACCTGCACATCAACAAAACTGAATAATTTATCTAGCATAGTATGAATTTGTAGATAGATAGGTATAGATATAGATGATACAGATACAGAGAACATCTCATTTTTATGCATAATTCTTTAGAATGATTGCATATCAAAATGATTGCTGATCCAAAATACCACTCACAATTTTATATGAATCTCTTATTTCTCTATGTTAAACCCCTCCAAAGTGGGCTTTAACTCTCTGAAGTGTTTCATCAGTTCTCACCCTTTGAGTACCAGTAGCATTATTTGAAGCTCCTGGCACACCCACACAGGCCCCTGGCCAGCTGGGGGCGCTGTTCCGAAGCTCCTTTAGTTCCTTAGGTAGTGCGGAACCCTACCAGCAGGAGCCGGATGCTGTACCTACAGGTCAGGCCCATCAGACCCATTTTCTTTGACACATTTGCATCATATACTTTCTAAAAGAGTTTTTTTTTTTCCCTAATACTTTTAACATGTTCATGATATTACCCCCTACTTTTTCAAAAAAAAAGTATTGAAATTCATCTCACTTTTTCTGTTTTTAGTGGTTTTACTAAATAAAAAGAGGATGGGAGGCCAAGAAGCAGGACTCATAAATGAGGAAGATTTTCTCCAGCACTTATTTATCCCTAGAATGCATGCTTTTTATTTTTGTGGTTGTTGTTGTACTGGTTATTTTGTGAATCAGTTTAAAGAAAAACCTGATAAACTATTCGATACAATTCTGTTATTTGTCAAACAAAAAGCACATTTAAAGCATATATTTTCTTCATAAATAAGGTGAAAACTTAGAAAGTTCTGATATCTTCAGTTGTGTCATGCAAGGGAAGGAACTGGTTTGTTTTTACCTCCTAAGGGGACACTGAGCTCATAGAGCAAGAGTTAGTTGTAGAGGATTGTGATAGGGAATGAGTCACCACATTGATAATTGTTAGACTTTGTCCTAGATAATGCATCGGTAACTTCCTCCAGGTACCTTAACAATAAAATCTACTATCTTAATAACTGGCCACCTACAGGACTGCCTGATTGTGGGCCTGGCCCCACTTTCCTCTCCTCCTCTTTCTTGTTTTATTCCTGATAGCTCCTTGAGGACCCTGAAGCTCTCACCAGTTCTCTCTGCCTGCAAGGCTCTTCTCCCACCTAGCTCTGTGGCTAAATCTTCCCTCACTCTCATGTTGTATCCAAAGCCACCAACTCAGTCTTAGACACCCTCATTTATTACTTTAACTTGCGTCCTGAGGCCAATAGACTGTCTTTCTCTTCTTTTTTCTTGATCCAGGATTTCCTTGTTTTGTTGTAACTTAAGTTCTGAAATACTATATGTAACAATACCATATACTATTTTATTGTTGATCCTTTTTTCTCTTCTGAACTTCAGCTCTCTGGAAAGCAGCTACGCTCTTTTCCTGTTTTGCATGCCGATGTTCTTAAATGTTTTGAATAGCTATTGAAATATAATTAGTACTCAATAAATATTTTATAAATATAAAAATCAAGACTACCTTAAGATAGTGTAAAGCAAGTACCATAACTCATTTTTGCCAGCAGGTACACAGAAAATGATGAACTACTTTTCCAGTAATTTGTAGATGTAACTGGCTTATAATTAGAATATTTATATTACTACAATTGTTAAATCCTAATAAATCAAGAATTTTTTCTCAGTGACTGATCTGCATATATGATGGTCATTTCACTAGGTATCATACCTATATTTAAATATTTATGTCTTTGTTGAGGGAACATGTAGCAGACTCTCAGCCTTTTAGACATTTTAATATAACCAAAAATCCCAGCAGCCGCATTAAATGTGAATGTTAATTTATCATTAGACCTTAAGGTGTCACACAATCATTTGTTAATTGCACAGACAAATGTAAAAGTAAGTTTTGAAAAATAGTGAGTATTCTTTCACTGTTGCCATGCAATAATCCAAACTTATCTTCTGGGAATGTTATTGCATCTCTGAATGGAATTTAAAAACTGAATTAGTTACCCAGATAGAAGGTGGGGGGAATTCAAAGGCTATGGGGCTGCCAGCTGGAAGGGACTGCTATTAAAAACTGAGATTTCTTGAGGGCTGGCCAGATAGCTCAGCATATTAAAGCACTTGCTTAGGCAGATGCAGGTACCAGGGTTTGATCACCCAAGTGCCTTGCTGGCCCCACCCCTGGGGTGCGCTGAGAGGGTGACTGGGTGTGGTGGTGTGCATCTGTATCCCAGCACGTCGGAGGCCGAAAATAGGAGGATCACTCCACATCCAATCTACATAGTGAGACTCTGTAGACCCTGTACTTAAAAAGAAAAAAAAAAGGCAGATTTCTTTGAATAACTTTAACAAGAATTTTTTTTCAAAGAATAAAAGGCACTGAAAACTTAAAGAAAGGTAAAGGCATATTATTTTTTAAATAGCATACACAACTGGAAAGAAAAAGGAGCTAAATTTATTCATGTTAAGTAAACAAAATTCCGTGAATACCACATCGAGTAGGTTAGCATTATGCAAGAAAAGAGTAGTGGTGCGATTGCATTGGACCTTAAAGAAAACCAACACAATTATGAATTATTATTCCCTTTCCCTTTGTTAGGTGTCTTACTCTGGATTTGCCTTCACATCTTTTGTAATGTATAGAGTGTCTGATATATGGTTTGAGAGAGAGTTTAAGATACTACTTTTTAGAATTTTTTCTTTTCTTTAGGGCTATGCAATTTTCTATGCATAGGTATTTGCCACTTATCCTATCTTAAATAATCCCCTAGAGAGGCAATTTCTAAATCCATGTCCTGTATAGTAGTTCCTAAGAAAAGCCTCACAATTTAGCAGTGTTCCCATTTAAGGAAAACTTTAGTGTCTGAAGTTATGAGAACTAGAGTTTTGTTTGATTGAGAGGGGGATAAAAGCAAGAAAATAATGGAATTCTATTCAGATAGTGACAGGTGCCCTCAACATTTTGGATGTTGAAATAAAGGAAGACATCTATTAAAAGCAGAGTGAAAAAATATCTAGAGGGACTCAGAGTGTACCTTGATTCAATTCAGTTTTTTGGATTATGTTTTTGACTACCTCTTGAATCAATATTTTGCCTCTCCTCTCCACAACTCTATTAGTGATGATAGCCTCCTGCCTGATGCATCGGCCATACTGTACCAGGCTTTTCTCTTCAACACCAAATCTGATTACTTCAAACCTTTGCTAAGTTTGAAACAACTGAAAAATCCATAGTGTCCTTCAATATGAAGCCCCAATTTTTTTATCATAAAGTAAAGGTTTCATACAGTAACAACTTATAAGTGCAGTCTCTTACTATTCTACTGGCTGTTACACAAAATTGTACCTTTTCTCCCATAGTATCTCATACTTGGGGCTACTTTGAATTTAGTATTTTTTAAGTTATATTTCTCCCTGCCTGAAAAGTAAAGCCTCACTTATTTTCATTAGCTTCAAACCTCCTCATTGATGTGTACTGTAACTTACCATGCTTTCTCAATACTATTTCTATTTCTGTTCCTATAACTCTAATTCTAGCAAGTTTAGTGATAAATGGATTATATGGCTTTTTACTTTCCCCTACATTATGAGTCCCAAAATATTTAGAGCACTGTATCATATTTGTAGAACAAAGTTGAAAATGCTAGGGCTGGGGAGATGGCTCAGTAGAATAAGCGCTTCCCTGGAAAGTGCTAGGGCCTGAGTTCAGTCTCTGGTTCTGAAAAAAAAAAGTTGAAAATGTTATTGAATTCTTAAATCAGGAAGCAATTATTATGAAGTACAGTGTGACCAGGAAAGAAGAGCTGTTTTTTAAAAGAGCTTGTAGTTTAGCACTAATTTAAAAAATAATAACATAAGTGAAAGATGATATTAATCTGAGTCATACAGACATAATGCACTAAGAATGTTCAAAAAATGAATAAATAAAATCTGATATTTTTAAGTTAGATTCACTTATTGAATTTAGGAGCTCACTGGGACCTTGACACAGTCTTACATTTTGCACAGAGTAGAGTACAAGAATACCTGTGGGAAAGGAAAACAATGTTGGCAAGCAAGGATGATTTCAAGAATAAATGAGCCCAGGTTTAGTGGCATACCCTATTTTGGATACTGGTTATTAAGAGGCACATTCAGTAGAAAACATTTTGTGAAATCATTTGGCATTAGAACATTGGAGTTGGGACTCTAAATTCTGAGTTTTCACTGTGTGACCTTCATAGAGGTTGTGGTGGTGGTAATACCGGGGAATACAGCAGGTGAAGTGCCATGCCACATCTTTGCCAGTTAGTCAGTGTTCAGAATTATTTGTTGTATCTGAATAAGATTAGCAAAATGAACTTGCCTTGAGTTTTTTAATTAACATGCAATATAATTCATCTTAACACGCAACATCTCATCTTATTCAGAAGCCAAAATTAAAACTTCTGAATCATAAAAGTAGCACCTTTTCAAATTCACTTGGCCTGAAGTCACAAGGTTTATTTTTTACATGACCAACAAATAGAGTCAAAAGTTTAACATAGTTCAGACAAAAAAACCAGTCATGCTTGTTCTACCATACATATCTGAGGAACATAATTCACTTTAGGATAGGATTTTAAAAGAACATGGAAAGTACCAAAAACAAGAAGAAGAAACGAGAAAAAATTTCAACTAAAAGTCTAAGCATGCCAGTTGCCAGAGAACATTTCTGATCTGTAAAGGAACATAAAGACTACCTATGCTACAATTTTGTCAAATTATAGTTAAGAAAACAGAATCTTTGGTGAAGTTAAGCAAAGTATCTAAAGCCATACTTAGGTTAGCCTGGCAGATGACTTCTTGGAAAGTAGCCTCTATCGCTATACTAGACGTAGCTTATACATACTTTTATAGTTTCTTGGGCCTAGGTGGGCTCCTGTCAGCAACAATAAGGTCAGATCTACGTCTTTATCTTTAGATCTTTTAGGTAACCTGCTTTTGCTCGATGCAAACCCATTTTGAGGCCTGAAGATAAGCCGAGACAAAAACCCAAATTACATTTGCAGCAAAACCCCTGCTATTTCAGTACATTAGCTACAGATTCAATAAAGGTAAAGTGGTTGTTAAGCTTTTCGGCTTGAATGGCATCCTTTTTTTTTATTGCACTTGGAAGAAAAAGATGGTGGCATCCACCCAAAATCATAAAATCAGGGCATCTAACAAAAGATGCTGTGAGCTTTGAGCTCCATTATAATTTCAGATTTGGTGAGCTTCCCACTCCGTAAATCACCTGAAATTTATAGCTTCACCTGCAAACCCAACCAGAAGGCTGAACTCTTAGATAAATAGAATTGCTCAGAGTGTTCCTTGAACGTGCACTGTTAGCAAAACTGGGCCTCCGTCCAAGGGGGGCTGCAGATTTACCCCAACTTGCTGATTTTATTTAACCAAAATCAATTGAAGCTCTGGGGATTAAATATACTCAGAAATGGTGGCAATCTTTTAGCTGTCCTGAAAGAGCTTGTAGTAAGATATACAGAAATTAATTAGATATGCTATAATTCTTAATTATGGTATTTGATCCATTTACAGCTTTCTCATTATTTTCACTTTCCCTGTATTTATTAAGGATGAGCAAAATTTAGTTTAGGGACCAACTAAACATTAACAAATATTTATAGAGAAAATACTGAATTTTAGAAATTCTTTCACTGCTGAACCAGATGCTTTTTGAAAACTTGAGAGAATGTTAGTAACAGGCAGCTTTGGGATATAGACCCTCAAATGAGCAGAGGTGGGGAGAAAAGAGGGGCTACTTGAATGCCTACCATATTAAGAGCGCTTCAAAAATAATGGAGAAAATGCATACTATCTTTCATTTTCAAATTTCTGTTTTACATTTTCTATAAGTGTGGCATTTAATGCCTGCAATAATTGTGGATACAAGTTGTCTCCATCATTAATTATCCAATGGAAAAATGAAGAATCAGAATTATTTATTAGTTTGCTCAACATCATTGAATTATTATTGGAACCAAAATTGATGTGATTTTCTTAATTTTTAAACCACAGACTTCCTAGGCCTTTATGTTTTATTATTTTACACCTAAATAATGGTCAGATTCTGTGCTGGGTCTGCAGACCATAGCTGTCCTTATGGGAATATTTTGATCTAGCTGGGACACAGAGATTGGAAAAGATGTAAATACCTAAAAATATGGAAAAAGACAAAGTATGAAGGTGCAAACAGGTAGAAAGGCTTTGCCTGGTATGAGAAACCAAGAATGGAGACACTGATGTCTTCGATCCTTACAAAATTAAAAATTATAAAATAGAAGTTTAAGGATGTTTTGAAATCACAGAAAATATGAAATCAGAGAGAAATTACAATTCATGAGGAGAAATGAACAGCAATATGGGCAGGAAGCATAGATCTCTCCATTATTTTAACCTAAACTCCAAAAGATAAAGGCCTTTCACCACCATCCATCAATTATCAGTTTCTGCCTTTTATGTGAATAAAATGAAAAAATAGAACTAAAAGTCAATTTATTGCATAAAAAGGATGTGTCATAAGCATTTCTTTTTTTAATACTTTTGCAGAATTCAAATTATAATACAGACTCAAATCTTAATAAGATTGCTTTCTAATTGTGAAGACATTAAAGTTTCTTATGAAAACTAGCAAAGATTATGTATCTATCGATTGATTAACTGATTTGCTAGGGAGAATCTGACAAAATAATAAAAAAATTATGAACCATCTTTTAAAAACATTATAAAAGTCACCTTCTTTGAAAGAATAATAAGCAATAGATTAATTTTATATTTTTCCACATCATAATTCCTAGAAATGTATAAAATTTATTGTGGAAAGTATATTCAGGAGCATATACTGAGTATCATTTTTCCTTTTATGACATACTTGAAAAATCCTCCAGATATATATTTTCAACCTTCATTCATTTGCACAAAGATAGCACAATACATAAATTTCTCTTTTCCAGAAAATAAGCACACCCTGAATCCAGGTGAGGAAGAACACAGCCTTGATAATGTTGAATTTCTAAGCACAAAGGCTCAAGACCTGGTGGCAGCACAGAGCCCGCCAGACACCTGCCTTCCCACCTCCATGCGCTGCCTCCTCTGGCAGTGCCAGCCCGTGCTGCCCACAGAACACAGCAGCTGAGCAGCTCTTACTAAAACCCTGTGCTTCCCTTCTGAGCAGTTTCTTTCCCTTTCACAATATCTGCTGTTACTTATCTTTCAATGCTGGGACAAAATACCCGATACTCAAAATGAAGGGAGGAAAGGTTTATTTAGCTCAGAGTTTGTGGAGGTTTCAGTTCCTACTCAACTGTCTCCAAGGCAGATCAGCACATGACAGATGGCAGCAGCTCATGGCGGTGGAAGGCAGCAAAACAGCAAAAGAAAAAGGGAGGAGTGACAGCAACAATGGCCCCAAAGAGCAAGTCTGTCTCCCTTATTCAGGCTGTCTGCCCCAGGCTGGGTGTAGCACTTACACCCATAATCCCAGCACTGGATCATGAATTAATCACAAACTCTAGAAGCTGCCCCACGACTGCATGAGGTTTTGGGGGGAAACAAGACATGACTGTAAATATCTCTATCTATATCTATATGTCTATATAGATGTACACACAAGATAGCTCAGAGAACTGTACTTCTAATTTCTACTGGTTTCTTGAAAGGAACAATTAATCCTTAATATTTTTGACCAATTTTGCATGCTTATGTCTGGTAATCAGAACACTAATGTTTTTTTTTTTTTTTTTNATTTCTGGGGAAAAGTGATTTCCACGCAAGCACTTATTCTACTGAGCTATCTCCCCAGGCCTGAACAACTATTTTGAAGACAACAGTATGCAACATTCATTGCTGAATTCATACCATATTTTAAGAATTATATATAAATTCTATTTTGTCTTATTATTTGTCACTCTCTTTACAATAAAAAACTTTATGACATCATCCAACATGGGCAATCCAAATGCCCTCATTACTACAGGGAACACAATGTGAAGAATTTCCTTGCAGGAAAGAGAGATGGGGTAAGGCAGAGATACATATTGAACTTGTATGATCTGTTCTTAGTGAATATTTTCTTCCTTTGGCTCCACAAAGTGTTTGGAATATAAAACACAGGCTCACCAAAGAAAGTTTTTTCAGTAAATATGTGTCGAGATTCCAGGATTCCTGTATACTGTCACGATAGAAGCAATTATTAAAAGATAATTTCTCTATCATTTTAAATATCCTATAAGAAATACTTACTGTAACCTGGTTAAGCACATGTATGAAATCCTTCTGGAGCAGGTAGTCTTGATCCTTGACATTCACACATGAGAACACAGCTCAGAAGTATGTAGCAAAAGCTACACATACAAATTAATGCATTTATTTCAATTAGAATACTGTGGAGGAAAAGAATTTTTCAATTATGGGAGAACTAGAAATTTTGCATGAAAAATTACCTAAAGTTGAGTATCAGTGAAATACAAACTTTTAATAGAAAATGAACCAAATCAGGCATCAGAAGTTTCCAACAAATATCCAAGAGAAATTGTTTTAGAAATTTTGTGAATAAATGACCTAAAAATTGGGGGAAGGGATATAATTTTCAGTGTATTTAACTAGTGCAGCAAGAAACGGGGAGGCAGGAGGGAGAAGATCTGCCAATTCTTGGATGAAGCCATCATCTTCAGGAAAATCAATTTGGCAAAACACTTATAATTAATAACAAAATTAAGTATAGTGAAAAATTTCAATATAAGAATGCATGGGGAGAAAGCTTGGTGGCTAAAGGGCCTGCCTGGTAAGCACAAGATCCTGAGTTGCATCCCCAGCACTATATGATGTGCCGGCCCTGGAATCCCACTGTGCAGGCCACTGAAATTGGGCATGGTGGTGCATGCCTGTAATCCCAGGTCTGAGGAAGCTGGGACAGGAGGATCACTATGAGTCTGAACTATGTAGTCAGACCCTGTATCAAATTAATAAATTTTAAAAATGCATGAATAAACATTTTTACATAACATCAATGCACAATAATAAATGATATAATGGAGCCAAAATTGTTCCAAATAAAAAAAGAATGAACAAAAAAAATCCTTCAGGAAAAAAGAAAAAGAACCATGTATGAGCTCTCTGAAAACAATGGCAACACTGAAATTCTTCCAGTCATCAAGATTAAATCCTTCCACAGCATGTGCCACTACTTTTCTACTAGCCAATAGATATTCTATTACATATCCAAGTAATCCATAAGGAATACTAAAAATAAAATAAAATATGTGTTTACATACATGCAAACAGTAGGTAGGTGGGTGCATGACTGGATGAGAAAATATTCTAAATCCTCTAGTCAGACTCTTGTATGAAGATTTAAGATGCCAGATTTTATATCCTTTTTCTCAAAATATCTATAGAATTCCATTAAACATCCAAAGTAGGCTATTTTAAAACTTCATTAAGGGGTAATGTATGTAATAAAATGTATGTATTGTATGTCATATGTAATTAATATATGTAATAATGTATGCATTATAGATTTGTAAATGTGAAAAAATAGTTAAATCTATAAAGCATAACAAAATTTAATGCACATGTAAGTGTTCATTTCCATAATCAAGCAACTGACATTTTTCTTTCTTCTTTGGAAATAGAATACTTATGATTACCTACATAATTAAAGCAGTAAGAAAAAATTTTTAAATATTCAAAAAAGCCCAGAATTTTCTGATAATCACATATCTTGCAGAAGCACAGAAATTTACTTTCATAAACCAATTGAAGACAATCTACATTAAAAAATTCAGAGAAAAAAGATGAGAGAAAAGAAAGCCACTGGTTCATTCAAAAATTGTGAAATTAAAGAGGATTTCTTTGGACTTTTAAAAATTATATTCAAAATCTAATGTTACATCCATGAGAATTGTAGCATAAAGCATCTTTATTAGGTGGCATCTTCCAAATAACAGAGTATGTTCAACAGAATTTTAACACAACCTGTATGTCTCAGGAAGGGGTATAAATGCGGAGGGCAGAGAGCAGATGGAGGGGCGGAAGAACAGCAGATGTCATTTCAGACAATTGACAGTTAGTCCCTGACACTGTCATGGTGAAATAAACAATCCATACTCTACACTTCCGGACTTTTCTTGAAGTGTCGATTTCTTGTCGATTTCTTTTGCATCTAATATAGCTTCAAAGCTCTGGTCTAGTAAACGGTTGACTGTTTATCTTTAAATCTACTTGGAATATGATTTTCTTCACAAAATCTTCCCTGAGTCCCTCAACTGAAAGAATTTTTTATTCCATTCTAATAACCATTTCCATTGATCATAAGAATTTTTTGTTGTTAATATTATTTATGGTGTATTTGGTTACATACATCTTAGACTTCTCCTCCCACCTGGTGGCTAGACTCAGGAAAGTATTTATGCAGATTCAACCCATGCTTCATAAATACGAATGTGTACTTAGTATATAGTTGAGAAAAGAAATCTGTTTATAGTTTGATATAATGGTACAAATTAGGAAAACCAATTACATATTATATCTAGATGTATTTGTGAATAAAAAAATGCTTCTCTTTTCTCATGATGTAATTGAGGTTTAAGATTACTTGATAGTATTTCTGATGGATAACAGAAAAGTAGATTGGTAGGTAAAAGGAT
>NDGN011372085.1:0-22422 GCA_002564285.1 Tympanoctomys barrerae
TGCTTCAGTTACCTAAATGTCAGATTGTTTCCTCATATTTGGGAAGTTTTCTGGTATTACTTTTGCCCATTTTTTAAAATGTCATTTGTATTAACTCCTTCTTTCCATTGATACCTATTAGTCTCACATTGTTCACCTTAGCATCGTCTTGCAAGTGATCAATTATTTTTTCTGTGGCTAGTTGTTTTTAAGAGATCTTTTCTTACCTTTTCACTAGCTGCATCACCATCTTCCAGATCTGAAACTCTGTCTTCACTTTCACTCAAATGGTTTTCCAAGCTTGTGATTGAGATTTTAATTTCCTCTATATGTCTTTGCCTCTGTTTCACGTGATCTATTTTTTCCTGTATTGCTCATTCAAGGAATCCATCATTTTTCTAATCTCCTGTATTTTTTTTTTACTGATGTCTCCTTTAGAAGCAGTTATTAATTATTTTAATACAGAGTTTTGTTCAGATTGGGTTTCCTCCCTATATTTCTGTGTTTGATTCTTTACTTCAGATGCTATGAGCTCAGTGAATTTTTTTTTCAGAAATTTACTTTCATTACTATTAATTCATACATTTTATCTGAGGTCATGTCCTGTGCATTTGTTCTGGTTGGGCATTGGGTTTCCTCCATATGTTTCTGCCTTTGATTCTTTAGTGTAGATGCTATTAATTCAGTGATTTCTTTTTTTATTTCCAATCTGAGTTCCTCTATACCTTTCTGTAATTGTTTCTTTATTTTAGCAGTTGTTGATTCATTGATTTCAGCTGCATGTTTCTCTGTTTGTTCTGTGCTAGTATCCTCTGCATTTGTTATGGATGGGCTTGGGGTCTGAGAGTGCATTTTGTTCCTTCTCATTGTCATTTTGTATAGCACTGTCCTCTGACCTTTGTTGTAGACTTTAGTGCAGTAATAACCTCAGCACCTACTGAAATTCAGGTGCAGATCTACAAAGTTTGAATTTATCCAGCTGTGCCTAGCTTGGGTCTGGCTGCTGTGCTCAGGTCCTTCCAGCTACTGTCCTTGGGAGTGAATCTGTTGTGCCCCTCTGGCAAGATGTTCTGTTCCTGGACTAGCTGGTCGTTTCTGTCTCCTCCTCTCTCTACAGGGACTGCAGCTGCAGAGTTTCACCCCAGGCCTGCATGCCAGGCCTGAGGTGAGTCTGAATAGGACAAGGGGATTAGCGGGTAGTGGAAGCTCTCCCACACACTCACCAGGCCTTTGCTAGGGCTGGATCTGGGGGTTTGGAGAACACAGCAGAAGTTTTCACTCACTGGGTGGGAGTGGGGTGTACTGCGGATTGCTGGTGGGGTGGTCCCAATGGGGTGAAAGAGGGTCTCACCCATGCTGCTCCTGGGCTTGGACCAGAGCAGTCTTGTATGCACAGGGTTGCCCAGAAGCTCTCCCATACACTCATGGGTCCTGGACTAGGGATGGATCTGGGGTTCTCGAGAATGCGACTGAATTTCTCACTCGGTGGGCATAGGGGGGCACTGCAGATTGGTGTGGGGGCCCCAAAGTGTTGGAAGAGGGTCTCATCCATGCTGTACCTGGGCTTGGACTGAACCAGTCCTGCTGATGCAGCATAGCCGGAAGCTCTCCCATACACTTACTGGGCCTGGGATAGGGGTGGATCTCTAACTTCTCTTATATCCTTCTCCCCTTCCCATTTATTTCTTTAGTCTTGTCTACTAAGAGTTATGTATTTTTTGGGTTACATTCTGTACATTAGTAAGCTTCAGAATTTAGAGGATTTCTGTTTCAGATTTTTGAATTAGGGGAAATCAATCCGTAATTCCATACAAACATTGCAAAGTAAAAAAGGAACAAAATATCTATAGCATTTTTGTTCCAAGCATTTTTGATAAGGGACACTCAACCCATACCTTTAATAGATGCAAGTATACCCCTCTTCCACAAGGTCATTATAAACTTTTCTCAATATCCTCAGGGTGTGGCTTAAGAAAAAGAACCCATAAAGTGAACTGAATCTAATATCATTTAGAAGGAGTTAACATTTTTCAGAATATATTAGACAGTAGACTGTACATTAATTAGGAAAAAATTCACGCAGAATCTAGGTGATATCCATGTAGTCTGATCTCATAATTTAACATTAGTCTCTCAAAACTACAGTGGATGCTATTCCAAATGACATGCTGAGATAAAATGTCTCATGACATTTTACCATTTTTCAGAGCATTACTACATAAATCTCTAGCAAATCTCATTTTCTAAATTTTCTCTTTTTCATTTTTTTCTCTTTTGCATAAAATCATTTCCTCTTCCATCTCCTCTTTCTTTTCTAGATGTTTATCATGTAAATGCTTTCTCAAAAAGGGGACAAGTGGAGCACAGGTGATACTCATGGCAGTCAGTTGTTTCTTCTGAGGTATTCTAGACCCTGGAGTGATTCAATTCCACATAATTACAAGTGATGCACCATCTACTAAATGCCTCAGCATCCTGTGCTTTAGTTTTCTCACCTTCAAATGGTGAAATCATTCTTAGTTTTCCTCAGCTATCAAGAGGTAAGTGGCAGGGCTGGGCAATTGGCTCAGTAGAATAAGCACTTCCCTGGTGAGTGCAAAGGTCTGAGTTCAATCCTGGTTCTGAAAGAAAATAAAAGAAAAAAAAAAGAAATGAAAGGAAAAGAGCTAAGTGGCTTTTATTCACTGTTCCTATTTCTGTTGTTACTTTCACTGTGATCTTCAACAAACTTAGCTATGCATTTTGGTTGTACACTTGGCAATTTTTTCCTCATTGCACATAAGGATATGAACTATTTTTGGTTCTCTACTTTTTTAGTTTATACTTTTATTTTATTTTTAGTTTTATGTATTTGGCACAGGATCTCACTACACAGCTTGAACTCATAGTGATCATCTTTTTCTCAACCTCTCCTACACTGGGATCACAGGCATGCATCACCAGGCTTTGTCTTGGTGGCTGGCTCAGAGTGCACAGGGTGAGGCCAGTAGGTACCTGGATGGAATTCAGGTAACTTGTGCTTACTTAGGCAGTCACTTAGACCACTGAGAGCTATTTACATGGCCCTGATTCTCTTACTTAACTGTTACATCGAGTGAGCCAAGCCAAGAGGACATAACCAAACTTTGAAAGATCTCACTGGATGATGAACCAAAATGACATAGGGAAAAACACTCCCAAACTGCTATATGTCAGATATGCCAAACTTGTGTTTCCTAAAATTGAAAAATGAATTCTAAAGAGCAACAAAGGTTAAGAATTGGACAATTTCTTAAGAGTTAAATTACTGTTTCTTAAGACAACTCAACTATCTCTTGAGAGACAAGAGAGAACCCCAAATTGTGTTGTCTCAAACCCCACTTCACTAAGTAAGTTTTATAAAGCAAAATCATGAGTTGGTTACAATGTAGATCGAAACTATGATCAACCAATAAGGTTCATATTATAGTTGCTTAGGTAATATCGATCCAGTGGGGAAACAGGTCATGTAGTAAATGTACATGGAGAGAACAATAAATGTTCCTCCAGCTACAGTTGTAATGTGTTCTCATTTTCTGCCCTGAATCCCTGGAGACCAAGCCCTGTCTGTCTGCCTGTAACATTTTGACCTAACTCAGCTGTCTATATAATATTTTCCTCTCTGAAGAGCTATCCCTAATTGTCACTGAGTGGCCAGGAGAAATTACCATTATGGCTATTTCTGGCTAAAGGGGTTTGTAGTGATAATTGTAATTAGGAGTCAGAGAGAATCTCTAGAGGACCTATCTAAAGGTCCTCAATAGATTCCTGGTGTTCTCATTTTGGGTAGGCTTGTAGCATTAACTCTGGAGGAAGCAATGCCAAAGAAATAGTTGTCTTCATGGATCAAATAATATCAACAAGACAATTATGAGTACAACCAACAAATGTTTTTACCAGGAGAAGCCAGTCATAGCCTCCCACAAATACAATAAGGAGAAGACCTAGGAAATTTCAAAATGTAGTGTTGCATTAACCTGTTGTTTAATATCTTGAACAAGCACTGAGGTATTGGAAGGATCAGGGAAGTACACACCAATGCCCAGCTTCTCCAGTTGCACACGTACCCTTGTGTGCTTTTTCTACTCTCCAAGGAAAGTTCTCAATCAAGTTAGTGAAAATATTTACCCAGACCAATAGTTATTGGAGCCCCTTACTATTTGGAATTTGAGTAAAATTTACCTATCAATCATTTCCAGGGTATTTGCCCAGTCTCTGTATACGTGAAGGGGTCTAGTTTAGGGTATTGTTCTTTTGGCAGAACTTACATGCCTTAAGTTTGTGTCTGACAGAGTCCTATTCCTATGAATAATCTGAGGCCATCTGGTGAGTCATGTCTCTCCCTAAGTCAGAGGTTTGATGTAGACAGTACTTTTCCAATCACTAGCACCAGGAAGGAATAATTTGCCATCATCTGATTGTTATCATTCTGATGCAAGGAACTGACACCCATGGGTGAGAGTACATTTAATTTCAGACAGACAATATTTGGGACAAGTATGATAAAGGGACCCTTTCCAGATCAGGTGGTCTGAGGGAGGGGCCTCAAGTGGCTTTTTTGGCATCTAAGCTGTGTCAGTCATTTGATTATTTTGAGATACTTCATCTATTCCTTTGTGATGCCCTCTGCAGTGAATTGCCACTGCCTTGGAGGGCATGCAGACAGATGATAAAACTTAATCTCCTCTGTTTGCAGTCATGACGTTCAGGATCAATTTTCTGCTTTTCTGGTAGAAATGTGGCAGGGTTTAAGAGGGAACATGTCTTTGTTTGAATGACTGGTCCTTCTAGAAGTAGAGCCTGGTATTTAAAAAGTCAGTTATTTGATAGCCATAGGCTACCTTTGAAACAAAAAAATCTTGCCACTTTGTGAACTATCTATACAATGAGTTCTTTACCTGAAGTCATGTTGTATGCTTCTCATACCAAGAGAGCTACTGTAGCCTCAGGCCTAAAGCATGCTGGCTACCTCTTTGCTGAAATATCTAATTCATTACTCAGACACCAAAGAGGTAGTTGAGCAGGTCCCAGTCATTCTTAAGCATTCCCAAGGCCATCGTCATTCTTCCTTCAACATACAGATCTCCACAGTGGCACACTACTGGGGCATTCAGAAACATTCTTTCAAGCTTCTGAAATGACAGTTGACAGGTTCTCAGGTTAAAATACATGTATCTACCTCTGAGATTCCTTTATAAGGACATAGAGGGGTTGTGTGATGTCACCATTCCTTGCTATATGATGTGAGAAAAGCCTGTAATTCCTAGGAATCTCCTGAGATGTTTTAAGATCTTAGGTTGTGGGAAAAATATTAAATCAATTCTCTCTTACTCTAGGATTCTAGCCTCTTCGCTATTATAAAGCCCAAATATTTTACTCCAAAGCTGTAAAGTTCACTCAGATAAAGGACTTCTATCTAGAAGTCCTAATGAATATTTATATAAATAACTAAAATAATTAGCCCCCTAAAATTCAAAGACTCAATCTAAAAATGGGCATCCGAGATTAATACTTCTCAGAGGAAGAAATACAGGTAGCAAATAAATACATGAAAATATGTTCTACAGCACTGGTCATTTGAGAGATGCAAATTAAAACAACACTGAGAATCCATCTCACCCCAGAAATAATAAATATCATAAAGACATCTGCTGATAACAAGTGCTAGAGAGGCTGTGGGGAAAAGGAACCCTTTTCTACTGTGGGTGGGAATGTAGACTGGTACAACCACTATGGAAAGCAGTGTGGAGACTCCTCAACAAATTGAGTACTGAAAGTCCCATTCAACCCAGATATTCCCCTTCTGGATATTTTTTTCAAAAGAACTGAAAATGTCATACTATAGTGATATATGTGCACCCATGTTTATAGCAGCACAATTTGTCATAGCTAAATCTTAGAAGCAACCCAAATACCTCAACTGAGGAATGGATAAAATTCATCTGGTATTTTTATAAAATAGAGTATTACTCAGCTATAAAGAAATATAAACTTAAGGCTTTTATAGGAAAATAAATGCAACTGGAGGCTATACTCATAAGGGAAATAAATCAGACCTACATGAATAAACATTGTATTGCCTCCATAGTTTAAGAACTTGAAAGAGCAAATAAAATCTGAAAGATAAATAGCTATAGTAAAACATGAAGACACAAAGCATGAAGAATAAACTCTTGAGATGAGGGAAAGGAGAAAAGATGGAAAAATCATGTAAGTGTATGCACAGGATAGCTTATATGTTTGGAGTAATAATTTCTATTAGTTTTTTGAAAGTAGCAGTTAATGTTTAAAATTTTTATTTTGACCAATTTTATATATTTATATCTGTAATCTGAGCAGCTACATTGAGGACAGAAATGTACAATATAATAACAATGATTGAATACCTTTCATCTTGTTCTTTTGTATGTGTATCACCTCTAACGTTTTATGTTTTATTATGCTCTCTTTAAAATAGATTAAAACATAAAAAGTAAAATGGATAAGGAAAAAATAAAGATTCATTTGAAGGAAGAGTTAATGTTTAATTGTTTGCTCAATCTTGAATGCCTATATCTAGTAATCTCTTTTATGTTGCTTTATTTCTGTCTTTGTTCTTTTTATTTTTTCCTCTTCAAAACAAAAAAAAGCTGTACTGTTGTGGATTACACCTAGAGACCCTATAACCTCCATCTGTCAGACATTCAGCAGGACAAAGAGCCCTTGGAGAGAGAGCTCTTCTGAGGGAAGACATAGACTATATTTATCATCTCTTGTTTTTTTGTTTTGTTTTGTTTTCTCCCTTTGGCCTCCTCCTTGTCTCAATTATATAATACTGAAGAGGAAATTCTCTTTACAATAAAAAAATCACATTTTTAAAAAGTATTTTGATTGAGAAACAAATAGCTATGAAACAGTTTCACAACTGATTACTAGTACATTTTCAATAATTAATACATTACATATTGCTATCTTAGTGGTTATTCATTGTACAAGATGCAGCCCTGATGTCCTCTCTCAAACACTATTAGAACAAACCTCCCTATTCATTAAATTAAGAGAATGGAGCTGTATATCTGTCCTAACTATTTGAAAAGAGTAAGAGAATTTGGCATTGAGTTTACCAAAAACAGCAAGGAGAAAGCAGACATCCTTCGTAATGTCTACTTGGCTTCTATGTGCCTCCAACCCATCTCCAAGGTGACCTGTTCCATAGTAGGTGGCTACCATGTGGCTTGCTGTCTCCTCTCCTAGGTCTGGCTCTCATTATTTATGTGTGTAGGGAAGGGAAGCACTCCAGCTAATGTGTAAGTTGTAGTTACTGAATGATAGGTATAAGTTCTAACTTGTGAGCTTTATAAATTTGTTGCTGATGTAGAAACAGAAACCTGGAGTGTATTTTGAGTTAAATTTAGCCTCGTTTTGCTGCTAAGGAAGGTTCCCTATGTGATTAGGTAGACAGGACAAATGTCTTAGGGACTTATTTCCCCTAAAGCCCTAAGATTTTTCAGAGCCATTACTTATCTCTATCTCTGTAGTTAATCTTTTTTGCAGGCCGGGAAGCTCTCCAACCATTTTAAATTTGCCATTTAATTAATTTACCCCTCCCTCTCTCAAAATGTGGAAAACTATGGTTCTGGTCTCTTAATTATTGATTTATTTTTGCTAGGAATACTTCCTTCTTTAAATATGACTTTTATGTCTTGAATAAATTGTATCCTGTGCTTCTGGAGACACATGTTGGAGTTTGGAGTGAGAGGTTTTGGAGAAGGTAGGGGCATGTGTCAGAAAGGGTGGCTGGTCTCGTTTATTTTCTGATCTCTCTCCACATAGTCATCTATTCTGGAGCAGGTTACTCTGGGATGCCTTGAGAACATACAGAAAGGTGAGATTAAAGGGACACCTACTTTCCTCTTGTTATTTTGCAGATGGGAAACAGCGGAAAATTCTCTTACTGTTTTAAAATGTATTCTTAAACACTAGAAAAGATTTGACCCTCAAATATTGAGAAAGACCCATATTTTTTTCTGCATCCATGTATGGCCTGTTTACCCTCTAGAGGAAAAATGGAGTGTAGAAGGAAGTATTGCTTATGATACTATTTCACAACTAGAATTGCACCAAAAGAGAGAGAAAATGCTCAGAATCACTGTGTATTCAGACTTTGTTTGCATTAGGAGATTGTGTTTAAAGTGTAAATTAAGCTATAGAAAAATCAGACACTTCTGGCACAATCAGATGTGTATACTATTACTGAGTCTGAGGTTCTCCTCCCTTGACCTTCAGAGCCAAAGGATGAGGTTTTCCAAGGCAAACTTAATTAAAGCCTCACTTGCTATTACTGACTCTGAGAGTCCCCCCACTTGCCCTTTGGATTTGCAGGACAAGGTTTCTCAGGCAGCACTAATCAAAGCCTCATCCATATTACTGAGCTGTGAGGTTCCCCTCATTGCCCTCCAGTCTTTGTGGGTGAGGCTTCCAAGCCAACCTTAATTAAACCCTCTATGGCCTCTGTCCTATTGGATTTTGTTCAGTTGCCTCACTGGACCTTCAAATATTTTAAATCATCAACGATTTGCCAAGAGAAAAATGAGAAGCCCTCTGCCTCTTAGATCACCGACAGGTGACACTGGTGAAATATAACCCCTGGCTCCTGATTCATAGAAGGATGGGTTACTCATGAAGACAAGCTTATTACCCAGTCAGCCACAGATATTAATAAAAAGTTGTTTTTAAAGATAACTTTTGATCCAGATCATTCACTTGATACCTTGGTGAGCCTTTCTTCTGTAGTATTTTATAACTGAGACCAGGAGGATGCCAAAGGGAGAAAACAAAGAAACCAAGAGATAATGGCTACCTGGGTCATGACTTTGAAAGGAAGAGAGCCTAAGTCTGCTTACCAGGGCTTCAAGAAGAGGTAGACAACTAAACTTACTTGCTCCCACTGCAGAAAGCCAGGCTGCCTGAGGAAGGGTTGTGATAGGAGCCATCATGACAAGAGGCACCCTGAGCCACACGTGAGTACAAAGACGTTCAGTGGAAATCAGATTGTCCCAGAGATAGAGGCTATAGGGCTCAGACCCATCTTACCAAGTGGTCCAGCAAGATGGAAGAGGCCCAGCTCACTCTTCTCCTTCTGGCCATACCGTCATCTCTATGGAAGAACCCAGGCACTATGGCTGTGGAGGAACCCTGGCCTTCCTTCCAGCTGTCATTCACCAGGAAAAGGAGTCACTGGAGAAATCACGTTATTTCTCAAAACCCATAAGCTCTAGCTGGGATGGTTTTCTCTTCTATTTATCTTTTGATTTTGTGTAAAACTCCAGTTCCCCTCTTGGGGGCAGATATCTCTCTTGGAGACTGTAATTTACATGCACCCTGTCAGGTATGCTGCCGCCTCCTCATTGAGACAGCAATAAATCCTGAAGTATGATCCTGCAATATATAGGTCAAGGCATCTGGCTCACCTGAATTTTATTTTAACAGATAGAGGCTAAAATTTATCTAGGTGTAGTGCCCAGCCCACAGCTTTGGAGTAAAATATTTGGGCCTTATGATATCTAAGACACTAGAAGCCTGGGAGAAGAAAGAATTGGTTTAATATTTTTCTTCCCACAGCCCAAGACTCTAAAATAGCTCAGGGGATTCCCAGGAATTACAGGCTTTTGTCATGGTGGATAGCAGGTTATGGTGAGATCACACAACCCCTCTATGAGCTTATAAAGGAATCCCAGAAGGCAGATGCACATATTTTTAACCTGGGAACCTGATTCTTGATTCCGCACTCCAGAATTTTGTACAAATGCTGTTGAGTGCCCCCGAAGTGAACCTACCAACAGGATCCTGTTTCAATCTGTGTTGATGAAAGGTAGACCATGGCTTTGGGAGTGCTTAAGAAGGATTGGGACCTTCTCAATAGCCTGTTAAGTATTTGGGTCCTGTATTGGACACTGAGCAAAGGCTTGTCTGTGTGCCTTATGGCTCTGGCTGCCATAGCTGTCTGATACCAGAGGCGTCCAAGCTTACTTCAGGCCAAGGTCTCATGGATTATGCAACTCACTGTGGCAGGACTTCTTTTTTTGAAAGGAAGCCTACAGTTATCAGATAATTGACTTTTTAAATACCAGGCTCTACTTCTAGAAGGACCAACCATTCAATTAAAGATGTGTTACCCTCATTAGATCCTGCCACATTTCTATCAGAAAAGCAGGACATTGAGCCTGAATGTCATAACTGCAAACAGATAATTCTTCACACATACACAGCCAGAGAAGACTTATTAGATATACCCTTCAGTGACCCTGATTTGACTCTCTTTTGTGGTGGCAGTTCCTTCATGGAAAATGGGACAGGAAAGGCGGGGAATCAGCAGTGACTATATATCAGATGCCTGGAAGTTTCTTACTTTCCTGTAGGACTAGTGTCCAGCTAGCAACATGCATACTTCTGTCAAGGGCTTTACAACCCAGTAAAGGACAGAAAGTAAGTACTTATATTGATAATTAGTATATTTGGCTTGCTCCACCTGTAGGACAGCTTGTTAGAAAGGCCTTCTTGTGTTGGGAACCAAGTAATCACTTTTATTCTCATTGGTATGACTCTACTAAACACTAGGGATGGGCACCCCTCAAGCAGTGTTTCTATGCCACAACTTTGCACATTAAATATTAGTTTGCAACAAATTGGTTTAATCACCCCAGAATTCAGTGGGAAGCCCTCAGTTTCATGCCTTGGTCCTGTGGAGCCTGGATATCTCCTGAATGGATTGAGATATGCGCACTGGATTTGTGTGGTTACAAGGCAAGAGTGAACAAAGTATTGACAAATCTGCAAAATTACTCTAGCTATGCCATCAATTGTCTAGAAGTATGTTTCATTGGTGTGATCATTGGACTCATATCTATATCTCTACCTGAGGATTAGAGGATGTCATTGAGGATAGACCCTCATGAGCTGTACTCAGTGGTCCTTAAATGACACATTGACTGGTCTCTTTCTCCTAAACAAAGAAGTAAAGTTAATGAGGCAACCATCCTCTGAAATTGGGTAGCACTAGACATTCTAACAGCAGCACAAGGGAGTACTTGAGCAAAAGCCAAATGTTGGGTGCACATTCATGATCCTTCTGCTCACATATCTCCATGGCTGTTCAAGATATTAAATGACAGGTTGGTTAATCTTTTGTCAGGTGCCAAAATTCCCTGGTTCTTCTTACCCTCT
This sequence comes from Tympanoctomys barrerae, assembly GCA_002564285.1. Classification (NCBI taxonomy): domain Eukaryota; kingdom Metazoa; phylum Chordata; class Mammalia; order Rodentia; family Octodontidae; genus Tympanoctomys; species Tympanoctomys barrerae. The sequence continues at coordinate 11,200 of NDGN011372085.1, forward strand.
TTTTGAGAGGCTATTATTGGACCTTCTTGGTAGAATTTTGTTGGTTGTATTCATAATAATCTTGTTGATCTTATTATTTGGTCCCTAAAAAAAAAAAAAAAAGGATGGAGGGAAGGGGAAGAAGGAACTATAAGAATGGTGGCTGGTATAGATAAGGAGTAGATATATGTTAGCTTTTTCTGCTTTGGAAAAAATTTCTAAATTATTGAATTAGGGCACTTGAAAACATAAAAGTACATTAAACAACCAATAATTTCACACTTTTGGCAATTTTGTGGCTGATTTTTATATTCCATCCTACTTCATCTTACTGCCTTATGATGAAGGTATCATTAATAGCAAAATTTCTCATAAAGATTTAAAAAAATTTGGAGATAATTTTCTACTTACAAGAAGTTGATAAAATAGTACAGAGACACCCTGTGTACCATTCCTCCAGTTTATGAGGCATTGCATGTAACTGTAGTTTATTATCAAAGCCAGGAGACTGACTATTGGTATAATAACATTAATTAAAGTGTACACCTTATTCAACTCTCAATATTACCAATTTTGCAGATGAGATGAGTAAGGTTTAATCACTTATTTCAACTTCCTCTTGAAAGTGATGGTCTTTATGTAGGTTTACGTAAGTTATTTACAGCCATATTCATGTTGTCCTTAGGGACCAATGAGTAAAAATCAAATGAGCATTCATTTGACTATTGTGGTTAATTAAGGCTTAACAGTACTTTTGCATATTAGGTTTTACTTGTGACTAGAAACTAAGGGTGTGTGTGTGTGTGTGTGTGTGTGTGTGTATGTGCGTATGCATGCACACAAAAAATGACCTTGTAGATTGTGACAATTTGTTTTAGGCAACTTGGTATGGATGTTTACAAGATTATAATCAGATGTGTTCACGACAATCTGTATGCCTACTACCAAACTCTAGTGACTTTTAACATGAATATCTGAGAAATGTCCCATATTTTACCTTAATTACCACCAAAAGCAAAAATTCCAATATAAAATAAAATTAAAGGTAACCTAGAAATCAATTTAAAATCTGGGTGACACTGGCTTGGATCCCTATCAATTAGTGAATCTGTGGGAATTTTCAAGATTTCAGGGAATTCTTCGAAGTGCGTGTTCCTGCTTTGTCTGCCTCCTGGAATTCTCTTCTCACACCTATTTTCCTATGTATCTGTGTATAATTGGCTCTAAAATTCCTTTTTCTTATTTGAAGTGTTCTGAGAACTGTAGATTGAGTACAAGGTTTTATAGAGATAGTAGAGAGGTGTCAATGCTTGAACAAAGAACATAACCTTGAATACTATCATTTCATTTTCCTAAAATTCTTTGGAGCCAAAAATCTGACAATAGTTAAGGAACTTCCACCTCCATTTTCTCTTCTCCTCATTCATTTTTCATGCTTTTAGGAGGAAAAATATACGATATTTTTCTTTTTCTTTTGTCTGCCTCAGACATTTTCTTCTCAATCCTTAGGTTTATGCCACCTACTCAAGTAGTTTAAAATGATTTCTCAGCAAGTTAAATACTTTCTCTGAGATAATATGTGGTGCTAAGTGTTAAGATGGAGTGACATCTATTAATCACTATTAATTTTAGTACATGTTAATAATTCATTTAGCCATTTGTCTTTCCAGTGTCTGTAGTTATTGAGAATTTTTGGATTCATTTGAATGTTATTCATCACTTTTACACTTTTCCTCATTTTCTAACCAGAAGGTAATCAACTGTACTTAGTGTGGGTATCTTTCAATAATGAATGATCTAGTCCTTGCTGTAGCTTAGGTAGAGGCCTGTGCTTCTGAGAGCTACATCTAATTCATTTCTTATGATAGGCTATACAAGGTAGGCAAATTTGACAAAGGTATTCACAAATGTTGAAACTTGAATTTGGAAGAACAAAGTTAGAAGGATTAGTAACCACTAAAATATCTCCACGTTTTAGAGATCAAGATAGGGATATGGCTTATGGTAGAATGGTTTCCTAGAAAGTACCAGGTCCTAGGTTCAGTCCCTAGCATGAAAAAACCAAACAATATGAGGTGTTAGTTTACTTTGCTACTCCCATCCCCTCTTTTACTTGTTCACTTCATTGTCTCAGCACCCACCATTTTACACAGGGTGGAGCCATCGGCAAACATTTGTTAAATATATAATGGAAGGAAGTGTGAGTGTCCCTTGGTATTTGCAGGAGATGGATTCTAGGACCTTCATGGACACCAACATCTGCAAATACTCAAGTGTCTTATAGAAAATGTCAGCATTTGCATATAACCTATGCATATCTTCGTGTATGCTTTCAATAATCAAAATGATCTCTAATTTATTTGTAATACCTAATATGATATGAATGTCATGTATTTTTTCAGTTTTTATTGCTTTATTTTTATTTCTTTATTTTGTGTGTGTACTTGGTCCAGGGTCTCACTACACAGCTCAGACTCTTAGGGATCTTCCTGTTTTCAGCCTCCCCAGCACTGGGATTATGGGTGTGTGCCGGTGTGCCTGGTCACAGTATCTAGCTCAGCGCACTCAGGGGTGGGTTTGGTGCAGCATGTGGTGCCAGGGATCAAACCACAGTCTGTGTGCTTGCCTAAGCAGGTGCTTAGTCTCCTAAGCTATCTCGCTGGCCCAAGTTTTTATTTTTTATCAGTACACGTTTGCAGAACAGAATGATAATATTCCTTTGTCAGAGTTGCTGCATGTTCATAATACATAACAACTCTTTTTTCATCCTTTTCACTTCCCTCTATCTCCATCTCCATTCCTATCACCTTACCCTTTTTCCATTTGAAAAAGATTTACCTCCCTATTTCCTCTTATCTTAGTTTTATTTGGATCTTCATATGGGTGATAAGTTTTTTATATAAGAGAGGCTATACGATAGTTAAGCTTGTGTGTCTGCTTTATTTCACTTAACATTATGGCCTCCCAGTGCATCCATTTTCCTACAAATGATTCAAATTTATCCTTCTTTATAGCAGGCTGGTACTCCATTGTATATAAATGTCACATTTTCTTCATCCATTTATCTGTTAATGAGCATACAGGCTGCTTCCAAGATTTAGCTATTAAGAATTGTGGTGCTATAAACATGGGTGTGCATGTATCGCTATAATGTGAGTCATTAACACTTCTGGGAAGATACCTAGAAAGGAAATAGCTGGATTGAATGGAATCCCTACTTTTAGTTAAAAATAATCCGCATACTGATTTCGATGGTTGTAATAGCTTAGATTCCAACCAACAATATTATACCATATTGCTTAAGAAGTAATGACAAAGGAAAAGGTAATGGTACATGGTTAGTGCTGAACAACAATTTTTCTGATAATATTTTTAATCTGAGGTTTGTTGAATCTATAGATGTGGAATCTGCAGATACAGACAGCTGGATATATACACTGTATCAAAGAGATTAGTTTGATAAAGCTTTGAGGAACCTTAAAATAGACATTCTTTGGCTTGCTTTCTCTTATGTTGACTCCTGTATGATGTAAGTAACTGATCAGATGGTTCATTGCAAAGCAAGATTATATGAACTGGATATTTGTAAAATACTTGCTGCTATGACAGGAGAAAAGAGAAATGGATTCAGTTGCTCAAGAAAAATACTGCATCACTTAATATTGTTTTATCAGGCTGCTGTCTGGAGGGAGAGCACTTTGAACCTATCCTTTGCATGCAAAGCACAAATTGAAAAAAACCAAAAAACCAAAAAACCAACTTTTCAACTTTGCTCTCAAAAAGCTGAAATTCTTTTTAATTAAATCTCATGCAGTACTGAGAGTGGGTGGCACACATCTACTAGCAATGGCTCATATCACTTTTTATCAGCACTATGTTGTCAGGTATGATGGAGGAGCCAAAGTTGTGGTGGGCATAGCTTTTTTTTTTTTTTTTTTTTTNTGGTTATATTGATTGAAATGCCAATCTGATGTAATTAGGGTTTGAGCACTGGGAATTTTTCTATATTGAGAGAGATTTTCTAAAATGTTAACATTAAGCTGATCTCTGGGAAAAGAAATTGGACAATGCCAAGCCCAGACGGTAAGCTACCTAGGTGTGGGGTGAGAAGACTAGGGTGAGGAGCCTAGCAGAACCCCGGGATTATGGTCATAACCTGACCCACATGTCTGGCTGGTGCTGTTCATGTGTGCCATTATTTTAGAGTGGATATTAATGGCCCTATAAGAAATAGTTTTGGGGCTGGGGAGATGGCTCAGTGAAATAAATGTTTCCCTGGCAAGTGCAAGGGCCTGAGTTCAATCCCCACTTCTGTAAATAAATAAATAAATAAGAAATATTTTCTCACTTATCTCCACCTCATTTACTTATAGTAATGGTTGATATATTATGCCAATTTGAGAAGTTTAGAAGTTTAACTAAGGGATCAGTAGAAGGCCAGGGTTCTCACTTTGTAAATATCTCATTCCTTGCAAGAGGAGAGCAGGGAGATGGTGTGAGTGCTACCTGTGTGATAGTGGGTGGTAGCCTGAGTTTACAGTATAAAGGAGGAAAAAAGGCTTTCTCTTCTCTTCTTTTACTCTTGCTTCTTTTGCTGTCTTCTGCTATCTTGAACTGTTGCCCCTCTGTCTGGTTATCCTGACTTGGAGCCAGATGATTATGGACTGAAGCTGCCACAAACTGTGAGTTAAATAAACCTTTACTGCATTAATTTTGGGTGTCTGATAATTTTGTCCCAGCAATGAGAGAAAAGCTACCAGACACTTATTCACTTGTTCCTTCATCCAGCACCCATTTTTGCATTACTTGTCAAATATGGTACTGTAGATACCACACCAGAAGGCTCAGTATGGTTCCTGTTCTCTGGTTGCTTATATTGTGGGCTGGAAGACAGATCCAGAGATGGACAGCTGGAAAATAGGATGATACATGCAATGAAGGGGCTGGTGCTCAGCCTGTTATGGAGGACACAGGAACAGCATGTCATATAACAGCTTTTGGGAGACTTTGTGGTTAATGAGTTGTAAAAACAAGGAGGGAAGCAGCAGAATTGAATGAAATTGGTGGAACGGCTGCGTGAACCAGCGAAGAAGAACACCATTGTCTACATGGAGTTATTGAGCTCTGTGTGTGTGTGTGTGTGTGTGTGTGTGTATGTTTGTGTACAGGGAAGCAGAACACTAAGAAATGAGATTGGAGAATATGGAGGGTCACAGGTCAGCCTGTGAGGGTCTTGTGGCTATGGAATTTCGGGTACACTTTAAGGACATGGGGAGCCATTGAAGTGGCTTCAGATGTCATTCCCTAAAATACCTACAAGATAAGGAGGGGCATTCCCATGTCTTCATCCACCTGGTTCATTCTAATGCTGAAAAAGTACACCAAAAATTTACCCTTTATCCTTCTAGAGTTACTGCTATAAGTACCTTAACCCCTTGTTGACATAGTAATGGCAAGAATATATGCTAATCGCATAAAATTCTGAAATTAGCAGGACAAAATCTTGAAGACCATTGCAAGCCATTCGTATAGACGAGCATTTCCTGGATAGGGTCCTAAAGGCACATCAAAGCAAAAGCTGACAAATGGATTAAAGAGACTAAAAACCCATGTACAACAAGGAAAGCAATCAATGTGAAGGGAGAGCCTATATTGTAGGAAAAATGGTTGCATGCAGTGTTCATCTAATAGAAGATCCATATCCAGAATATAAAAACTCAGAAAACTTAATGAAAAATAACCTAATTTAAACCAACCAAATAATCTAAATAGACACTTCACAAAAGAAGAAATAAAAATGATAAAAATATCAAAATGTTCAATATAATTAATTATCATGGAAGTACAAATCAAAACAATAGTTAAATTCCATGTGAATTAAAATGACCATTATTTAAAAATTCTGGCAAGGAGGATGTGGACAAAAAGGGAGCTCTCACACATTGCTGCTGGGAATGTAAATTAATGCAGCCACTATGGAAAACATGTATGAGAATTTATAGTTGCAATGTTTTTTCATCACAAATATGAAAAAGAAATTAAAGGCAGAAGTGCCATATACCTCAGCAACACCACTTCTGGTATCTGTCCTAAGGAAATGCAATCAACAGAGCAAAGAGATACGTATATGTCCATTTCTCTCTTTTTTAAAAAATGTATTTAGTACAAGGTCAACAGGGTCTCACTACACAGATTGGACTTGTAGTGATCCTTCTCTTTTTAGCTTCCCAAGTGCTGGGATTACAGGCATGCCTCACCATGCCCAGTCTTAGTTGCTGTCTCAGGGCACCCCAAGTGATTGAACCTAGTTGAACTGGGTAGCTGAGCCTGCCTAAGCAGGCTATATGTGAATTTATATTGTGGCACTTGTCCTCACAGCTATATGGAATCAGCCTAGGTGCTCAGTAACCCATAAAAGGTTAGAGAAAATGGTTTAGACACACAATGGAATATTATTCATTCATAGAGAAGAATAAGTCTTTTCATTTGCAGCAAAATGGATGGAATTGAGGACATCCTGTTAAGTGAAATAGTTCAGCCACAGAAAGACAAAGAAACACATATTTCCTCTTAGATGTATCTTAAAGAAAATTAGTGACTAGTAGAGACTGGAAAAGATGCAGGTTACTGATGATATTTTAAAGGGTGGTTGAATAGGATCAGTGTACAATGTATAAATATATGTGGTAATATGCAGAAACTCATTACCATGTGCAATTAATCCATGTTGATAACATTGAAATTAAAATGCTTGCAAATTAATTCAGCAAGTACCTTTTTTGAGGGAGAGTCTCATAGTTCAAGCTGGCCTTGACTCACTGTGCAGCTCAGTCTGCCTCAAACTCTTGGCAGGCCTCCTGCCTCAGCCTTCCGAGCGCTAGGATTACAGGTGAGTGACACTGTTATGGAGGACACAGGAACAGCATGTCATATAACAGCTTTTGGGAGACTTTGGACTGGCTTACAAAGTCACTTTATATAGATGTTTTGGATGGTTTATATTTTAAGACAGTTTTTGCTTTTGGGTGGTTTGTGCTTGATGGGATTACATAATAAGCATTCAACCTAGCAAGAACAATAATAGTGGGTCTGTATGGCATACACACCCCCAGTCCCATAAGTTGTCTCTGTTTGTGAGCTCCATCGGTTATTACTCACTGGGCACCTTTTCCTCTTCTTAACTGTGTGCTTGGGAGACAGTTCTATAAACACTGCAGGCTTGGAAGGCACAGTCAGAATGCTAATAGAGCCATCAGCTCTCAGATGCCACCTTCTTGAAATCTGAGCAAGGTGAGCAGTACAGCTAATACCATGTGCCTCCTCCTACATGATTGCAATTAACATTTTATCTGCCCTATGCCTGAAGTCAATGCTTTAGCACCATTCCCTCAGGGAGAGGTAGGACCTTAATTACAGAACTGATCCACTTACCTACTGCCTGTTGTATTCTGATGTCACCACCTCTGAGCTCCACAGAGAGGTCACACTGATCCTTGGATGTCATGTGGCTCAAATGGAATATTTTAATTTAGAGACTTAGTAAGTGGCTCCATCAATTAAGACTGGCTGCCCTTGCAGCAGGCTTGCTGGGGCACTGCCAGAAGCTTTGATTCATTTAATTTCTTACTGACCCCATCATGCAGTGGAGGGATGGCCATCAGTGGAGAGCAGCCAGAAGAAAAAGGAAGACTAATGACTGAAGATGATTTTAAAGGGTAGGCCTGGTATTTAAAATGACACTACATATGTCATGCTGGTTAAATGATGGTGCTTGGTGGGGGTCCAAAGAAAGAAGACTGAATTATTTTATAGTTTGTTAGCAGCTAATAAATCTCCATCTGAGTAAGTTAGCTCAGGACAAGTTTGGATTTTTTTCAGGTAAAGCTCACTGCAAATAAATAGAAGTTTTCTGTTTGATTTTCAGGCATCCAGATTTTTTATCTTTTGACTCCATTAACACCATTTTCTCTAGGCGGGAAGGACTTCAGTGGAGTTAAGGTGATACTTCTCAGAGGAGAAGGTTAGAGCCAAGTGCTTCTTCCAGGGATCAGGAGCAATCTTGCAAGTGACACTGGGATTGAGTTTGCAGAAATGTTAGGAAAGACGAGCTGAGGTAAGAATGAGATGAAAAAGGCCAGGCTGTCTAACCATGAGCATAGGAATAGACATTAGGGAATTAGGCAAGGTCAAAGCCTATCTTATTTGCTGAATGCATGAGATTCTATATACCATACAATGACAATATAAGGGGCTCATTCTGTTCCCCTGAATAAAAATTTATCTATTTCAATAAATTATCTAGTTTCCATATCCAAACCTAAAGTGACAGCCAACACCAGGTCCGTGGGGAAGATACTGAAGCCCCTTACTGGCTTCAGAAAGTATCTCTCTACACTAGTGCTCAGGGGGTCTTTGGAGTCAGTATCACACATTCTAGTCTTTGCAAAGAGGTGTTAAAACCAATGACCCACCTTCAATGTTATTGGTTTCAGATGGAACATAATTTAGGATATTTTGGTGGCAACTTCATAGCTGCTTAAAGTATGCGATAACTGTTACTTACATTTTCTGCTTGGTTATTATCTTGCTTGTTTACAAAGAAAGTGCCTAGTTATCAGCCCCGATTTCCCTCTGCTCTATACTTTTGTACTTCAAATTTAAACGTAACTGGGCCATAATGGCTGGCTGCCACCACAAACAAGCATACGCTTTGCGTGTCTAGATGAGCACCTCAGAGCTTTGCAAATGAGGATGACCTCACAGAAAATATCACTGTGCTGCCCCTTCTTCATGAGCATTAACAGCCACCAGTGGAACTGATTCATAACCAAATGTCTAATCGAAGAGTTAGGACAGGATAATATACTGTTGCCAAAATGATGTTTGACATGGAGTTCAAATCTTATCTCTGGTGCAAAATACTGTCCGTGAAAATGCAAATTGTTCCCTTCAAAATTCACTTGGAAATGAAAAGAACAATTTCTGAATTAATGGATGCAGTGGGAATTTTTTCCTCCTACTGGCAATTTGAAGTGTATATTTATTATTGAGTTATTGGGCGTTTGATTTTTCTTTTTAGCACCCACATTACTTTCCCCAGCAAGGAAGCTAATTTGGATTCCATTATATTCTTAAACTTACACTTTTATTAACTTTGAATGATTCTAGTGGAGCATGTCACTAGTTGTGACAGTATTATTCATGAGCTAAATGATTCTGACTCAGTTAGGAGAGCACCCAGGCTTCTATCCCTGGTGGAAGGAAACAGAGGTGACAGCATGGCTCCCTGGGGAAGTACATGGTTCATTGTGACTATCTTCATAAAAACATTTCCTCAGCAATATGACTACACACCCCTGTTGCAGAATGGGCCTAAGGTCCTCTAATATTGGGGAGGTCCCTCCTACAGACATTAGTTATGCCAGCATATATGCATGCATGCATGAATGCATGTATGTGTGCATGTGTGTGTGTGCCTGAGTGTGTTCATTCTCCACCATTAAATTCCAAGTGGAAGGGGTACGTGCTCAGGGTATCAAGAAAGCTAGAGAACCCCTCCAAAATATTTGAACATATTTGGAACTATTTTAATATTTGAAGGAAATTACACAAGTAGCCATCATACTAAAACCAAGAACTGTCTTGAATGCAATTGCACATCTTTTCTGATTTAGTGTATGTATTGTCATTTTGTTTGGTTGAAATATGATCCATAAACTTGTCATTGCTTGAGAGTCTGAATTCTGAATGTCTTACTGAGGATGCTGTTATTGGCCTGGCCTGATGACGTGAACCAGGTGATGATATGGAGAGATGAGGGAAGGAGAAAGACATTTCCATGAAGCATGCCAAGGAGAGCTGGAGTCTAATCCTTCCGTGGTTCCTCATATATCACTAACCTATTTTGGGTGAAGACTCACCATACCGCGAGAGGTACAGACCTAGAGACCAAGAGTCAGAGGTTCTGGATTTGATTTCTGTGTTTAAAATTGACCTGATTATGGTTCCTGTGTCACTCAGAAGTTCACTTTTGAAACTTGGTCCTCAGTGTGGTCATAGGAGATAGTTTGGAAACTTTCAGAGTTGGAGCCAAATCAATTGCAGAAATTCCTTATAGGGATTGTGGGACTTCTCTCCTTTTCTCACTCCCCATTTCAAGATGTGATCCTTCTTTCCACTTCAACTCTACTTCCTGCCATATGCCTTCCTGAGAGGGACATTAGGAAAATCTGGAATTTTAGCCTTCACAACCATGATCTAAATGAACTACTTTTGTCTTATAAGAAGCTGGCTTACATTATTTCATTACAGCAATGAAAAATGAGGTAATATTCTGATATAAGATCTCAGATTGTTCATTGTAGTCCTATGTAAATACTGCAAACCTCTAATCTGCAATTCTGTCCTCTTTCATTTGTTGGTTTATGGAAATCATCTATTGATAGACACATAATGAAAGCACTTTGAAAATTAAAAAAAATCTGATAGTACAGGTGCTAAACTTTCTTAAAAATACAATTAGACTCTGAAACCAAATCTTGTACTGTGTCAAATCTGTAAAACTTTCATTGTTAGGGCCAGCAGTATAGCTCAGCAGACTACACCCTTGCTTAGGTAAGTACAGGGGCCAGAGTTTGATCCCTGATACCACATGCCACACTGGCCCTGGCCCTGGGCTCACTGAACTGGCAATGGAGTCTGGGCATGGTGGCGCACACTTGTAATCCCAGCACTAGGGACGCAGAAATCAGGAGGGTCACTAGGAGTCTGAGCTGCATAATGAGCCCTTGCACAAAAACAAACAAACAAAGAAAAACAAAATAAAACAAAACAAAAAGCAAAGAAAACTTTCATTGTTAGGTAATTCACTGGAAATTATTCTTTTTTTTTAAATTAATCTGTTTCAAACTTTATTCCCAGGCTTCTCCAGTTTAATTGGTTGCAAAGAATGAACTGTATGTAAGCAAAAACTGAAAAAAGCTGTAATGTCCAAGGGGCTTGGACTTAAAAAATGTTAGAGATCTAGATTTTATCAGATCCATAAACAAAAACAATTTTAAAAAGCAGTCATAATATAAAGTAGCAGCTCCCAATATTTTCTTCCAATTTCCTGATCTTTTTCAGGAGCTGACTTAGTTCAGTTTGCCTCATTTTTAGAAGCCTCATCAAAATCCTCCATGGGATCTGGAACCTCGTCATCATCCTCTTCTCCAGTAGCAAGCGGTGCTTTTCCATCCACAGATT
>NDGN011372088.1:0-11396 GCA_002564285.1 Tympanoctomys barrerae
TTGAGAGTTATAATGTAGGCTGGACTGAGAAAGCTGATTTTCTTTTCTAGTGGAATGGATCCAACGCAGTGCAGAGGACATCTCCAAAGTTGTTGCTGAAGAAACGTCACCAGCTCGGACAGAAACTGTACAAAATGAGAAAAGATAGTCCTTGGATTGCCCCCGCTCCCATTCTGGCACCACCCAGGCCAAAATTTTGTTTTAATCTTTTATTTATTTACTTGATATAGGGTCTCCCTATGCAGCTCAGACTCATAGTGATCCTCCTATCTCGGTCTCCCCAGCTTTGGCATTACAGATACGTACCACCATGCCCAGCTTTGGTGGCCGGCACAGCAGTGCAGCATGTGGTACTGGGGATCAAACCCGGGTCCTACAGCTTGCCATGCAGGTGCTTAGACCACCGAGCTATTTCCCTGGACCTCAAGCTGATTTTCATGAAGCAGATAGAAGAGATTATGTCTGACTTTGCATGTTGGGTCATGAGAGGAGCCTCTGCATCCTGTTTGCTCACTCTCCTTGAGGCCCTTCATCATGGAGGAAGCTAGATGCTGTGTCAGGAGCATGCTCGGGCCTCCGAGGGAACACCTCATGATTAAGAGCCTGGGTTTCCTGCCGACACATATGGAAGGTCACACACAGCCCCAGTCACACCTTCCAATAACGCATCGCCCTAATGTCCTGACCAATTACATACAAGACACTGTGCTAAATCACTCCCAAATTCCTCACCCACAAAAACTGAGAGACAACAAAGGATATGTACAGTCCCTCCCCCTCCGTACTCTACAGGTACAAATTGGACTCATAGTAAGAGAGAGAGGAAAATCCTTATTGGCTCCAACAACAGATACTGGAGGTTGCTTTTAACTACATCATCATTTAGTCTTCGCTAGCTAAATTGTTAGGTTTTACCTCAGTTACAGTACAAAGAAAGCCCATACCCAGATGATAGGTGTCTCGATGATGTCATAATAATTTTGGGTTTACCCCTGCTGGAAACTTCCACCATAGCCCTGACCTCCTATGCTGGTAGACTGGTCTGTTTAATGAAAGTAACAATCACGTATTCCACAGGTGAAGGTGCTCCAACTTGAGTAGGTATAACCCTCACTGCAGACTCTGCAAATATTCACTCCCAGGTCCTACCCCAGGGAGGTAGCTTCAGGAATGAGGGCTTCGGAATCTGGAATTTCACTGAGATCACCAGGAGATTCTAGCACGACTGGTGTTCAGACTCTACTTCAAAGGTCTCTAGGTAAGTACATAGTGAACATACTGAGGGACACTAGCTTTCAAGAAGGCAGAGTGGCAACACTATAGCCTACAGGGGCCTGTGCGCTGTGTGGGGACCACAATCAAGAAAACAGCGTGGGGCCAAGCACAGCGGTGCACCCCTGTAATCCTAACACTCCGGAGGCGGAGGCAAGAGGATAGCCACAAGTTCAAGGCCAACCTGAACTAGCCAGATCCTGCCTCAAAAAAAAAAAAAAAAAAAAAAAAAACAAGAAAGATCTGGAGGAGAACTCAGGCCCTGCCTTTCCCTGGGAAAGATGCTTTTATTGTCACACCCGTAGCATGGACAGTCTCCCCTCTTCTAGGTCACTGTGAGGACTCAATGAAAAGGAAGATGCTGTAAGGCATAGGACAGCCTTGCAAAAAGAACATAAAACAAGGAGCTCCAGAAAGCCAGGATCAATAATCTGCACCATCTGAGGTTACCATGAGGATCCAATCATGTGTCCCCTCTCTCCAACAGTGCTGCTATGGGAAGACACTCGGGTTGCATTTAGGGGACTTCTCTGTGCTTCCAAGTTTTCCAACTTGATCAAACCAACAGCATAGGTAAAATTCTGATCCTAGTCCCTTGTATGTCTATGCCCCCTTGCTATGTTACATAGCACCATTAAGACATAATACAGCATATTAGGGATAATAGGGAGATGAGTGGCCGTCTCCTCTAATTTCCTGGCCATCTATTATCTGGATGAGAAAATAGAGGTCTTGGAGGATTTAAGAGATATCAATAAGATCCTCTTGTATAATAGGCTGTGTTGAGTTGGCATTGAATCCTGTGTCTTAACTCCCAACCTGTTGCTCTTTTCTTCCTAGCAATAGAAGACCATACTTGCTATTTGTCCATATACTCAGCATTGAGAAAGGGATGACTTTAATGAGCAGAGACACAGAGGAGGCACGGCTGTGTGTGCTGAGCTGAGGAGAGGGTCAAGAGGGAGTCCCAGCCCTAACTGGGCCAGTTCCATATTCCAGATGTTCTTTGTCACAGAGCTCCATTTGTCACCATGGTAGAGGCTGGAAAACATAGCCTGCCTACTTGACATGCTAGGGGCCAGGAGAAGAGGGGAAAGTGCTAGAGAAGAGGTGTGCTGCCTGACTCCCCTGGGGCTTCCTGGAGAGGCTAACTGGAAAGTAAGGGTGGCACAGAAGCAAGCTCATCAGACCTCAAATCAGCCCAAGCCTTGGTTCTACCACAGCCCTGCTGTGTGACCTTGGGTCTCTCCTTTCACCTCTCAGAACCCCCACTTCCTCAGCTATACTAAGGAGAATGCTCTCCCCAGTATAGACAGAAGAAACCTCAGAGGCAGCCTGATCCAATTCCCTAATTGGATAGCTAAGGACTCACAAGTTCACTTTTATGACATCCTAGACATGTGTATGACAATGATGACAGGTCACTTGTGTGTCCTGGTGCCTGAGAGCTAAATTCAGTGAAATTAGCCCACCACACCCGGCTTGAAGACAGGGAAGTGATGTTCCCAATTCCCTCATTAAGAGAAGTCTATCAATAGTCTGTCAGTGGGGTGAATCCAGGGGATGTGGAGTGGGAGGAGGCTCCCCGATGGAGCAGGGCCCAGAGAGCCCAGGAGTAGAGTCTCAGCCCCACACACTGAGCTGCAGAGAGAGGCCAGGAGCAAGGCCAAGACCCAGGGCAGGAGCATGTGGAGGGAGGAGGAAGAGTTGGCAGCCTCTGAGGATACATCCCAAACATCCGGAACCCATTGCTCAAGCGGGGCACCGGGCTCCAAAGACACGCTGAGCGGAAGATGCTGGGGCTTTGTTTTATTTTTGGATTTTGCCAAATCAAAAGAATTTGGGAAATTGTGAGAACTGTTGTGCTGAAATGTAGAGTCTGCCAGGTTGGCGTAGGCCTGTTTATAAGTAATTCAATCTGAGGCAGGGAGGAGCTGCGAGGGTGCCTGCACGCACACACTCAAACTCACATACCCCCCTGCATGATAATAAGAAGCCTGATGGTCTCTTATGGGTCCTGAGAGGGTGGCCACAGCACATGAACTCTGGACCAGTACACACTCCTCCATTGGCTCTAATACTTCCTGATGCCTCCATGGATCAGACATGTGAGAGGCTCCGGGCACCCCAAGGGGATCCCAGGGGAGGGGTCCCCCTCCCTTTTCAGTGCTTGTGCTCTGGTAGGGCCGCATGGATGACTGGGGATAAAGGTCCTTCATCCTTCTTTTCTGAGCCTATGTAAGCAGTGGGTGGAGGATGGGTTAGGACAGATGTTGTCACTGGAGAAGAGCCAGGGCATGGGGACAGGGCCAGACCTTGGCAGCTGTTATTAGCAGTCATTCCTACTCCTCACTTTTGTTCTTGCCCAGGTATTTTCAAGGATCTTTTAATCTTAGGGAGGAAAGACAGGTTCCTCAATCTTATGGTGGCATCATAACGGGTCTAAGATGATCCCAGTGATCTCCTTACCCTTGGTTAGTGATTGCCTTAAGGGTATAGACATACAATCCAGCTCTGGCTAAATAGCAACAAAAGTTCAGGGGAAGTGGAGGTTCCTTTCCTAAATAAAAAGATAGCACCCTTTCCTTTTATCCTTTATTCCTTCAACTGGAACAGGGACAAAATACCTTGGAGGTATAGCAAAGCACTTTTGTAACTATGAAGCAAAATGACAAGTTAAAGTGGCAGGATGAAAGGAAGTCACCTGTGTGTTGGACATCACAGAGCCACAGTGACAAAGCAGGGTAGCTTTCCTGCAGACTCTCGTTAGGTGAGGCTGAAGAGAAGAGAAAAAGACGATGAAAGAAAGAATCTAGATGTTGAAGCTAAATTTCTTTCCTGGTACTGGAGACTGAATTCAGGGAATATTGAGTTACATCCCCAGCTCTTTTTAAAGTTTTATTTTGAGGCAAATTCTCGCTAAATCACTAAGTTGCTCAGGCTGAACATGATATTGCAATTCTCCTGACTCAGCCTCCTGAGTAGCTGGGATTACAGGCACACCATGTGCCTGGCTAAAATGGCTTTTAATTGTTAATTTCTGTTACTTGCTGCTGAGTGCATTCCTAAAGCAACTCATGGAGGATGTTGGCATCATTATGAGAAAGCCAGTAACCGAGAACAAATGGACCTAGCCCCAGCCCCAGGGAAGGCCATGGGAAAGCCAAAGAATGAAGAGCATTGATGAAGGTTGTCCCCTTTCTCTGTCTGCCTCAGTAGTGGTCTTCTGGGTAACCTGTGCCCCTCGTGGTACCGAGAGTGTGTGGCAGCACGGACCTCAACCCCAAAACTCCTTTCTAAAGAGGGAGGGCTTGCTGAATCACTCCAACCCTGATTTCTTGCTCTTCACTTCAAGGTAATACTAGAATTGTTCTTGAACCACTAAGAAGGAACTTTAAATCCTGAGTGTGTGTGTGTGTGTGTGTGTGTGTGTGTGTGTTTTGCAGGAAAGAAAGAAAAGGAAATTGCTATTTAAAAGTTGCTATTGCTTCATGTCTAATAATAGACATCAAGCTAGCCGCCTGGAGCCAAATCCAGCTACTCATCAACCATATGACATCTGGTTATGTAACCTCTCTGTGCCTCAATCTTGTCATCTGCAGTAGCCTCTACTCCACAGAGTTATTTTGAGAGTTAAATGAATTAATTCTTACTTTTAGAGTTAAGGCTTGGAGCAAGTGCCCAACACATGGTAAATCTTTGGGAAATATTACCTCATGTTGTTAGCACTTTCATTGATTCTGAGATGCATGTGGTTTCATACTGTTGACGTCTCTGCAATCATGTCTTTCAGAGCATGGTATGTGTCAGAGATACAACGGAGCCTTTTCTCCTTGGTGATTCTTTTTTTCAACAATTTGCAGTGTCTTTGATTCCATGAAATGTGGAGTTATTATTGGAACAACTTTCCTTGTCATGGAAAGGGTCAGTCAAATCATGGCAGAGGAATAAAACTACAGAAAGCAAGAAGGCAGATACTTGTCATCAAAGAGTTTCAGAGACTCACCGAAAGCCACCCTTCCCAAGTCCCCTTGTTTGTGCAGCTCAGTTTTTGGTAAAAGGGGTGAAAAAATTTGCATATGGGACAAGCCAGTATGAGTGGACATGAGTGCTTTCTTGAAAGATTTGATTTTGTTAGAGCAGTTGTAGGGTCACAGGAAGTAAGAAGAAGCTACAGATATTTCCCATAGTCCTCCTGTCCTCACCTACACACTGCCTTCCTGACCCCCAACCTCCCCCACTTGTTTCTTGTAATCATGGAAGCTGCACTGATATATCTTCCTCACCCAGATCCAGAGTGTACATCGGGCTCCACTCAGTGTTGTGCATATTGTGGGCTTTGACAAATCTATACTAGCATGTATCCACCACTGCATTAAAGACCTCACCACTTCAAATATCTCTACATTGGCCTACTCCTCCTCCTCCTTCCCCTGCCCTGGCCACCACTGACCTTTCTACCATCTCCGCAGTTCTACTATTCTCAAAATGTCAGATACTTAGAATTATGTAGTGAGCCTCTTCGTCTAAAGGTACCCAGTGAAGTTTACTCCAGGTCTTTCTCTGTCCTGATGCTCATTTGTTCTTAGGTCTGAGTAATATCCCTCTGTCTGCATGAATGAGATTTATTTATGCATTCACCTTCTGAAAGACATCTTCTTTGATTCCAAGAACTGGCAATTATGAGTAAAGCTAATATCTTACAACTGTGTGCAGAGTTTTGTGGACAAAAGTTTTCAACTCCTTTGGGTAAGTCCCAAGAAGCATAATCATTGCTGGACTGCACAGGAAGAATATCCTTTACTTTATGAGAAACTGTTGCACTGTCTTCCAAAGTAGCTGTGGAAGACTTCGCATTGCCACTGGCCATGAGGGAGTTCCTGTGGCTCCCCATTCTCATCACCATCTGCTGTTGTCAGTGTTCAGGATCTTGGTCACTCTAATAAGTGTGGGGCAGTTATTTATTGTTAATTTAATTTACACTTTCCTACCTCATGACATATGAGGCTGAGTGTCTTTTCATGTGCCTATTTGCCATCTTACTTGGTACAATGTCTGTCCAAGTCTTTGGCCTATTTTTTCATCAAGTTGTTTGTTTTCTTGTTGTTGAGTTTATGGGTTCTTTGTGTATTTTGGATAACAGTTTAATGATGTGTCTTTTGCAAATATTTCCTCCTGGTCTGTGGCTTGTCTTCTCATTCTCTGGACACTGTCTTTCACACAGCAGAAGTGTCTCATTTTAATAAAAACCAGCTTACCCATTAATGGTTTCATGGATCGTGCCTTTGCGTTGTATCTAAAAAGTCATCTCTGCACTCAAAATCACCAGGGTTTTCTTCTGTGCTATTTTTCTATGAGGGTTTACTTTTGTGTTTTGCATTGTGATCCAAAATGTATTTAGAGTTAACTGTTGTGAAAGGCGTAAGGCCTATGTCTAGATGTATTTTTTGCCCGTGGGAGTCCAGTCATCCCACTACCATTAATTGAGAGACTATCAGACAGATGCTTCTTTAGATTTAATGTCATTCAAGTACTATCCAAAGAATAGGGGTCATACAGTAAGGTCACCCAAGCCAAATGACACAGAACCCCCCCCCCCAGGAAGGAGCTTTCTGATGGGAATAGAAAGGAGGCCATGAGCCCCATGACTGCCAGAGCTGAGACTATCATGGAGAGACAGGTTGTTCCAGGGCCTTAAGCGGCAGAGGTGGGCTTGGACAATAGGTCCCTCTCAGCCCCCTGGCAGCACTCCTGCATCCGATAGCATCCCATCAAGGTGGCTCTGACCTCAATAAGCATTTGGATAGAAGGAAAGAAAGAGTGATTTTATAATAGGGGAGACAGGAGCTGTAGCCAATAGAAACATGGTCTTCTTTTTCAGCTCAAGTAGATGAAGTAAATCAGATGAGTGAAATGATTAGCACTACTCATAATAATTACTGAGAGCACAGCCTTTCTACAGCAGCAGCTGACATTTGTCAAGTACCTACTCTACGTGAAGCACAGACTCTGCACCACGCAGGGATCACCACATTTGCTCTCTACCCGGTGAGGAAGAGGCAGCAGGGACCCACGCAAGCAGTGAGAAAATGAGCCACAGGGAGGTCTATTCAGTTATCTGTGGTCACACAGCTGGCTCCTAGCAGCGCTGAGGTTCAGAGTTGACTGGTTTAACTGGAGAGCTTGGGTTAATCCCTATTCACGATAGAAAAGGGAGCATTCCAGTGATTCCCGGCTGCACAGTCTTCAGGATGGGGGTAGCATCTTCCCTTGCTTGCAAAACCCAATGCACATCCCCCAGGGCTTGCTGTGTGCTGCCTTCTGCACAGATGCATCAGCTAGGGCTGCCATCCGAGGCACCATGGAGTGGTGGCTGCCACCACACACATTTGTTTGCTTGTAGTCTGGAGTCTGGAAAGCCAAGAGCAAGGCTTGGCAGGACTCCATTTTCAGTGAGGCCTCTTCCTGGTGGTCAGGCAGCTACCTTTTCCCTGTGTCCACACTTGTCTTTCCATCGGGCCACAGTCTCAGTGGATAGGGGCCCCATCTTTGTGACCTGTTTAACCTTAGTTACAGTTTATGGATCTGTCTCAAGATAAGTCACGTCGGGGGTTAGGACTTCAACGCAAGCACTTGGAGAAGGGCTCAGAGTATGCTCTCTGAACCGGCAGGCAATGGCCACGCCCATCTCGCATCACATGACACTCTGTGCTCCTCGGAACTCTACCACCAGGAAGGGGGGCTGGGGAGATAGCTCAATGGAATAAGTGGTTTCCTGGCAAGGGCAAGATCCTGAGCTCGATCCCTGGTGCCACAAAAAGGGGGCGGGGGGAGGCCTGACCATTAGCTCAGTTGTTTAATTGCCTGCTTAAGCAAAGCAGTCAGGCTCACGATACTGTGGTTCAATCCCCAGATTCTCATACCTTACCAGACCTGCTCTTAAGGCATCCTGAGCCNAAAAAAAAAAAAAAAAAAAATTCATCTACCACCAGGAAGGTGATCACCAGACGCAGCCCTCTGACCTTGCACCACTAGAACTGGGAGCCAAAATGAGTCTCTTTTCTTTATTTTTTATTTTAATCAAATTTTTCAAGAACATCTATAACCACATAAATCAAGATCCAAGAATAATCTCAGAGGAAATAAAACCCAAACTCTCCCTTTTATCAACAGGCACATGTAACACTGAGAGGTCAGGGGACCTTTCTGGAGCCACACAGCAAAGCCATGGCAGACCTGACGTGGTGACTCAGTGGCCTTTGATGCCAAGTCCTAAAGGAGTGAAGGTATACTCTGGTTTCTCTTCAGATCGTATAAATCTTTCGCCTTTTACTAAAGGAGTGAAGGTGATGGCAGTGATGAGGACCATGATGCTGATTCGAGTCCCTACTCTGTGAGACTCACCACACAGTTCAACACTCCAAGAGCAGCGCGTGATTTAAGCATGGCTGTAGCCCAACGTAATGGACGCTGTTGCTCACTGAAAGGAGAAAACGGGCACAGACCCGGCCCCTCTCTCAAGCTCTCCAAGGTGGTTGGTCATGGAGCCTGGACTCCAGCATTGACTCCACCAAGCAAGCGGGCACCCTCAGGGAGACCCACGGGGGTCCCTAGATAATGCATGTTTGGCAGGATTGTGAGCCAAGGCAAGGTTTTCAGCACATGGGCTCACCCCTGTGGACCAAAGGGGTTGCCAGGTATGACAGAACAAAACCTGAAGGAGAGGGCCTTCAGTTTGTCACTACCCCATGTAGGGGAGTCTGCTTGCATCTGTCTCGTTAAGACGCCAGGGCCGGGCAGGCCCAGCTTCCCTGGGCACTGAGGCAGGAGGATCACAAATTTGAGCTCAGCCTGGGTAACTTTAATGAGACTGTGTCTCAAAAATTAAAACAAAAAGGAAGACTGGTGGTACCGTTCAGTGGCAGAGGCCTCACCTTGTGTACATAGATCTTAGGTTCAATGCCGACACTTACAAAAAGTGCTTTTCCCCCTTTACCTCAAGCCCTCCATCCTTTATCAGGGGTGAACTAGCATTGCAGACAAGTACAGACTGTGCCAGCCCGCCCGCCCCTGGGCTTGCAAAGGAAATGAGCTTGGCATCCTGCAGCCCTCACCTGGCGCAAATCACGAGCAGCCCCCACGGCCAGGGCAAGGCTGCGCGTAGGGCTGACGGGCAACTGAGCTTCGGGAGAGAGAGAGTGAAGTCGCTTGCAGGAGAAAGGTGAACAGCTGGCCTGGGCCCAAGAATGACAGAGTCCCTTGCTCCCAGGCCCCTTCTGTCTCCCTGGCCCACGAACAATATCAAAATACCGAGAGTGCTGTCAGGAAGTGACACGGAAACGCCATGCCCTTATACCCAGTTCAGCCCCTGGCAAAAAGAGGTTCCTGGAGGGAATATTTTTAGTTTGACAAATGAAAGCCTAGGACCGAGGACAGGAGGGATTAAGGGAGCTCTTCTCTGACACTCCTGGAGACGGGGAGGTGATGAGTCAGATACAGAGGCTTAGACGCGACTTCGCAAGACATTCCTGAAGCGTGAGCACAGGCCGCCCTGGAATCCCTCCTGCTGGCCGCCAGCCGCCTGCCCAGCCTAGAGGGGAAGAGGGAGGAGGGGCAGCGCTGAGCCCGAGCCCAGAGCTGCTCCTAGCTCCTCCATCCTCCCTTGGCTCCCCGCTGGACAGCAGCTTCCAGGATCAAAGCCACTGCCCTTGCCGCTTTCCAGATTAGCAATCAGGAGAGCAAAGCAAGGTTCAAGTCCAGCCCGGCTGTGACACTGGGTGTCCTCATTTCTCCTGCTGGACTCCAGTGTCCTCGTCTATAAATGGCAGTTGTCTGTGCCTCAGGAGGAAACCTTGAGGCTGGACTTGTGAATGAAGCACCAGGACAGGGTGGCAGGAGGTCAAGTTAGCACAAGTCTCCCATGCAAGGAGGGCCCACAGTCAACCAGGCCCTGCCAAAGGCTCTCATTCCACGGCTCTGTGAGGACCGGCTCTCCATCCCCGGCTTCCGTATGAAGACACTGAGGCTTACAGAGGTGGCGTCTCCATCTCAGATCTCTCTCCTGGCGTCTCTGTGGTGGGGGCTGTGTCCAGTCTTTGGTTGGGCATAGCCATGAATCCAAAAAAGATGGGAAGATCGAGGCCATGAACAGGACCAGGCACACGCAGGGTGGGGGAAGGGAACTAGAGAGGGAGGGGGGCTGCCTGTGGAGGAGAAGAGCTGGGGCAACACTGAGGCTGGGCTCAGAACTGGGGCACAGACATGAGTGGAAGAAGCCAAAGAGGCTGCCGAGCAGACCCTGGGCCTTGACAGTGGCCTTGTTGGGCCCAAGAGGCTCATGGCCGTGTGGCACATGCCCAGAACAGTGGAAACACTTCAAAGTCAGAATATGCTCATTAGGAAAGAGCAAAGCCAGCACTAGTGTGGGGATGGCTGCTTCTCACT
Source organism: Tympanoctomys barrerae (assembly GCA_002564285.1). NCBI lineage: Eukaryota > Metazoa > Chordata > Mammalia > Rodentia > Octodontidae > Tympanoctomys > Tympanoctomys barrerae. The sequence continues at coordinate 10,717 of NDGN011372088.1, forward strand.
CTCCCTACAGCTGTCCTGGGCAGGTGCTCCCCACCCCACTGGGGACACAGCACCAAGTCATTGAATGAACTCTACTCCCTAAATAAAACCCATGGGCTGGGGAGATGGCTCAGTGGAATAAGTGCTTCCCTGGCAAGCACAAGCACCTGAGTTCAATGCCCAGTTCTGCCCAAAAATAAATAAATAAATAAAACCCACGAGGAGCCACCCACCCTGTGGGTCACATGCGACCCATGATGAACCTTGTAGGTGATTACCTAAAGGCATCAATGTAGCCAGGCGTAGTGTTCCACACCTGCAATCCCAGCACTCAGGAGGCTGAGGCAGGAGGATGGCTACAAATTCAAGGCCAGCCTGAGCTGTGTAGTTAGTTTGGGGGCAGCCCGAACTGTACAGCAAGACCTTGTCTCAAAAAAACACATGAAGAAAGAAAAGATATCAGTACACGTTGCTATCCATGATGCTGGTAGTGACATTTTATTGCTAAAATTAGTGTTATTTCCTCTGTAGTGTCTTCTTCTTAAGCAGGTGGTCTGAGTTCCCAAAATTCACTTTTACGCTTTCAAAGGACTTGATAGAGCTAAGTTGTTTTAAACTAAAAGCAAAAGGCAGTCTATAAATTCAGTTATTTTCTTTTTTAATTTGCCCTTGGGAAGAAAGGAAGGAAGAAAGGAAGGAAG
>NDGN011372157.1:0-17722 GCA_002564285.1 Tympanoctomys barrerae
CTTCCCTGGCAAGCGCAAGGACCTGAGTTCAATCCCCGGTTCCACCAAAAAAAAAAAAAAAGAAAATCAAAATGAAAAATCATTTTTAAAAAAGGACTAGGAAGTAGCTTAGTGCAAAGATGCTGAGTTCAATTCTCAGCATGGCACAAGCATCCGCATGTTCGCATGTACACACACACACACACACACACACACACACACGGGAAATATCCAACAGGTAAAAAGACATAACCAAGAGTATTTTCACAATAAGTAAATTATAGATACACAGACAATAGACGTGGGTTTTAAAAAACATGTGTGTGATAAAAGCCACATAATTATAGAATGATTCTGTTTACCTGGAGTTTTTAAAAAGGCAAAACTGAACTATCTAGCTATCCATACAAAAGTGCTAAGAACTTGGGCGTGGAAACAACTAATACAAGTTCAGGAATGCAGTTCCTCAGGATAAGGGAAGGCACTTACGATGGGGCACCTGGTAGGACTCAAAGGTACTGTTTTTTAAATCTGATGAAAGATACACAGGTCTTTAAAAAGTTCCTATTTTCTTTTTTTAAATACTGGGGATGATACTCAGGCGCACTCTACCATGAGCTACTTCCTGCCCCCTGTTTAGAAGATGTCTCACTAAATGGCACACACTGGTCCCAAATTTGCTATCCTCCTGCCTCAGCCTCTCAGATACCTGGGATTATAGGCATGTGCCACCACTCCTGGCCAACTGCTATTATTCTTTAAGCTGTACATGTATACTGATACCTATGGTATCTTTTATAATAAGTAATTTTTTACTGTAACACAAATAGTACCTTTACAGGACACAAGCTTTCGATAATGTAGTGATGCTGTAATTAAAGTACCAGCACACAGTAATAAGCCCTTTGACCTTCTCGGTTCCCGGGGCCTCGGTTTCCCCACCAAGGAAGTGAGCTGTGGCACTAGAGCCTTTGTCCTTCAGCTGGTGGGTGGGCTCTGAGTCCCCCATTTCCCTTTCTGCTCCCTTGTTCACACCAAAAGCCAGACGCCCCTCTGCCCTGGGTCACTAGTGATTTCCAAAATGGCAGAGGTGGCCTCTGATTCCCTGGAAATGGAATTGTGGTTCTGAGTTTTTCCAGCTGGGACAATTGCCCTTTTCTGAATTTCTCAAGGGGAAACTGCACAAGCATGTCTGTCCACCTCCTCATGCCCAACCTGGGAACCTACAAGCACCCTAGTGGAGAGGTGGGTGCTGATGAGGCGGGTAAGTTCTGCAGCCGAGCGACAGTACTCTCACACGAGGATGGGCACCAACGCCGGGCCTTCCGGTTTCTCTCCTCTGTCACTGGGCATCTGCTGGTTGTACCTGTCTTTCTATTTTGAGAACGTTTTTATTTCAGAAAAAGAGTGCCAGGCCCTGGGTGACGGCCCCACCTCTGGGTAACCGCTTCAACCCTAGCCCGTTGGGTGTCCCAGCTCCATCTGAGAAGAGCCTGTCTCGGGCCCTTGGCTTTGCGGCGCCACCTCCAATGTGCACCAACTTCTGGGTGGCTGATAGGCTCAGTGCGCAAGTTCCTGAGCGTCGGGTTCTCCAATCTAAACGGTCGCAGATGTCCGCGCTCGGTCGCTCGGTACCCGGCAGGTGCGCGCACCTGGCGCGGCCCGCCACCTCGCGCGGCCCGCGGGTGCTCGCTCTCTCTGCGGCGCGCGGAAGGGGCGGGGTCCCCGACCGGGATGGCGCGGGGCGCGGGGGCGGGGCGGGGGCGGGGCGGGGCGGAGGCCGGGCGGGGTGGGGCGGGGCCGTCGGCGCGGGGGGCGGAGCAGGAAGGGGCGGTGGCCGCCCCGCTTCCGCGTCACCGTCCTTAAAGCATCTGTCCCCGGTCCGGCGACCAGGCGCTGCCGACTCGCCCCCCCGGACTCGGCCCCATGGAGACGCCGCCGCTCGCGCTCGTGGCCGGCGCGCTGAGGGGTGAGGCGGGGGTCCGGACGCGGGCGGGGCGCCGACGGGGTCTGAGCAGAGGGCGGACGTGCGACCGGGCCGTGGGCCACGCCGGTCCCCAGAACCCCTCCAACTTAGCCAAGTTGGGGGAGCCCAGGGCAGGGGGCGACGAGAGAGCACGGTCCTCTGGGCCGGGACATCGTTAGCGTCACCGGCGCCCGGCAGCCAACCGTAGTCCTCCAGCAACTTTTTTCCCGGGGGGGAGGGGATCACCCCAGAAATTTGCCCTGACGGGGCCTGAAGAGCCATGGGCCGCCCTACTCCGCCTGAGCAGAGGTTGTTGAGTGTGGGACACGCAGAAAAGGGTGACGGCCTCGACGGGGAAGCCCCTCCTCCCCCAGCGCACTTTCAGCCTCGGGTTCCTATCTGTGAGCCCAGCCTGAGTCCCCTGAGTTTGCGTGGGGGTGAGCTTGGGGGGTGGAGTCAAATAAGTTCCAACTCTTGCGGCACCAGTAATCAGCTGGATGACCTTGCTCCAGTACCTACTGTTCGAGCCTCGGTTTACCCCTGTATATAATGAGAGTGGTAATCCCGAGCCGAGAGAGCTTTGGAAAAGACAGCCTGAGCTGACACACGAAGGAAGCTGGCCAGTTCGTGTTGCCTCATCCTGTGGGGTGGGACAGGTGGGAGAGAAGATGAGACTGCTAGTCCCCACCCCTAACCCAGTGGTTCTCCCACAGGAACTGTGGAAGGCGCCTTCCGGGAGCCTGAGATATGAGCAACCCTTGTGGAGAGAGGCCCATTCGGAAAACCAGTCCAGCCATGAGTCTGTGGGGTCTTGAGGACAGCCGCAGCTGCCGGGGTACCTCCCAGGTGGCCTCAGAGCTGGCTGCTGAGACTGCCTCAGCTTCTTCAGAGCTGCAGATGAAAGTGGACTTCTTCCGGAAGCTAGGCTACTCGGCCTCTGAGATAAATAGTGTCCTGCAGAAGCTGGGTGTCCAGGCAGACACCAACACGGTGCTGGGGGAGCTGGTGAAGCATGGTTCAGCCTCCGAGCGTGAGCGCCAGTGTTCACCAGAGCCCAGCCCACAGCCTCCTCTGGTGCCCCGCGGCGGGGGCAACCCCAAGGCTCCCACCATTGAGCCCTCACTCCCAGAGGAGGACAAAGAGGGCAGTGACCTGAGACCAGTGGTCATAGATGGAAGCAATGTGGCCATGAGGTATGTGTCACTTCATGAAGAAGAGGCATGGAATGGAGGTGCTGTGTCTGCTGCTCTTTAGAAGTGCCTTGGTCTGTGGATGGCAAGGAACTGTGTAAGGTCCTGTATGCAAGAGGCTCCCTTATACCTAGTGACGTTTCCAAGTGGGTTTTGTAGGAATGTCATAGGGATAGAAGCACAGTAAAGTGTCACACTCCTGGTTAATGGTGGAACAAGGATTCAGATCCAGGTTCTGCTCTGTCCCGTGGTCCCCATATGCTGGAGGTCTCCCCTGAGGCCAGCCCTCTCAGTCTCAGTTCCCCCTGTGTGACGTGAGGCAAGCCCTGCAGGGAATTAACCTGTGGGCTCAGTTCTCTCAGGAGCCAACCACTGTGAGTCTTATTTCCTCATGTATGGAGTGGAGCACCCCCAGCCCCCAAGTAGTCATTGAGCAGTGATGCACACAGTCTTAGTTAACAGCAGTTGTCATTATTTTATGATTATTCAAGGACTGGATCTTCTGAGGCTTCTTGTGCCTGGACTCCCATGGAAGAAGGCTCAGCTATTGAGACCTTTATAGCCATGACCAGGAGTAACCTTGTAGCTGGAGCTGCCTGGCCATGGAGGTGTGAGTGGGTGGCCTAATGCTCTGGCTTCAGGTGACCTATGACTGGGCTGATCTGGTCTCTCGGGCTCACAGGGCCAGAGCCAGGATTGGGCTCTAGTACTGTCCATCCATGGTGGTTGGAGGGTCCTGGGTGTTTGGGGGTGTAGAGTGAGGCCATGGCTGCTGCTAACTTGAAGGAGCCCTGACTTCTCCCTTCAACTCAGGCCCCACCCTGCAACCTGCTTTCTCCCAGTTCCCTTTGAGGTGACTGGTGAGTCAGAAGTGGGTGGGTCACTCACAAGGAAAAGTTCCTGTTGGCATAGACAAGGGGAGACCCCAACACAGGGTAGAAGGTAGAGAGGACGCTTTCTGCTACTGCCCAGTGGCATCTTCCAAGTGGGCTGTCTAAGGCTGCCATGACATCAGCCTCTGCCCAACCTGGCATGTGGCCGCACCTACTCCCAGCCAAGCTGGGTGAGCAAGCTGGTCCTGGTCCAGCTCATCATGTACACAGATGAGCCCTCTTCCCACCACCTTAGGTCGGTCTTTCATCTCTGAAATGGGCTGGTCCTGGATGAGGGGCTGAGCAACACTGGTTTCCAAGTCAGATCACAGACTTTGAGAGTTAGGGGTCCTCTCTCAGACTCTAGCACAAGTTGGGTTAGGAGCTGAACGCTCTGTGACTTCTTCCCTCGGGACATAAGTGTGAAGTGGCTATACCTGGAGATAGTCATGTGCCAACTGTGTTTGTATCCTGGCAGGAGGAGGGGCCTGGGCAGAGGAGGAGGGTATTGCCAGTGTATTCACAGGAGCCAAGCTGGAGAGATAGAACCACCCGCTTGCCTGCCTGCCTGCTTGCCTGCCTACTTGCAGGGGTTTTCTGAGGCGGCAGAGGCTGGAGGGGAATTCCAGCCTCAGACTTCCTGTCTGGGCTACTGCCCCTTTCCTGTCCTGCTGCCCCCTCCCCTCAAGGGCAGCCGGGCCAGCCCCCACCATATGCAAATTGTGGGGAAATTCACCTCTGTTTCCTTCTATGGAATTTTTCTCCACTAGTTACACAACCCCTCCAGATCTTTTCACCTGGGGAGCCTGGCCCAGCCCTGCCTTCCTTCTCTGCCTTCTTCTGTCCTGGGGCACCAGCAGCCAAGCTGGAGTCTCTCTCTAGCATCTCAGAAATCTGGTAAGCCAGGTTAGGGGTCCAACCTTTTGGACCAGTGAACTCATTGGAGGCAAGCAGGGGTGAGAGGATGTCCAGTGCTCCAGTGCCTGCCACCTTGCCCGTCAGCACAACTTTCACAGTGGAGTTTCCTCATTGCAGGGTGAAGGACTGAGCTGGCAGTGGGGAGAGCTCCAGGCCTGCCTGCTGGGTTCTGCTTCTGGCAGGAGTAGGCCCCCCCCCCACCCCTGCTTCCTGAGGGAATGTGCCCAGTGCAAGGGCAGCAGACAGCTCACTTGTCCGCAGCCAAGATTTCAGTGCCCAGAGGCAATACCTGCCCTGGGAGTCCTGGCATCCCTTGAAGTCCCAAGATGTAAAGATGCTGGCCAGGAGGGCACGTGCATACACATGTGTGTTATGGAGGGAGGCAGGTGGAGCATGTGCCTGCTGTACACTTGGCACAAGGAGCCAAGCCAAAGGCAACCACACCCCCACAAACCTGGGCAGATAGAGCAGAGCACGCAGGGAGGGTGGCACCAGTGCACACAGTTTGCCACATACATCAATCTCCTGACCCCAGCGTGCTGTCCCTTTTGACAGGCTTTATTCAAAGTCAAGTCAGGGAGCTTTTGTTCCCAAATACACCTCCTTTAGGTAGGGACTAGAAGGCAACCCAGTTCCCCCTGACCCAGGCGCAGCTTCCAACTCTCATTACTAGTCAGATGCCCGTAAGAAGTCTCAGAGCCCCTCTCCCCTACCCTTGGGTACCTTATAAGGATGAGGTGATACCTCCAGCCTCCACTGTCCCTGCACCTTCCCTACTCTTGAGACTTGGACCCTGTCTTGGTACCGATCCGAGCATCAGCATGCAAGGTGGTCCTGACCGCCAGCTCTGCCCTCCGCTGTTTCTGCTGTGTGGCCCGATGATTAAGTTCCCTCTCTGGTTTTCTTTTTTTCTTTTTTTTTTTTTTTTTCCTGCGGAACCGGGGATTGAACTCAGGCCCTGGCACTTGCCAGGGAAGTGTTTATTCCAGTGAGCCATCTCCCCAGCCCCTAAATTACTTCTCTGGATTGAGGAGAAAGGAGGTGGAGAGGACAGTCCTGTGTTGTGGCTCTGCAGATGATCCAGTGGGAGGCACTTAGAACAGCCTGGCTCACAGCTCAGTGCATGCTAACTCTTATCTCGGGCAGGCTGGCTGAGGCTGGGGTACCAGGCAAACATGAGTGTTGCCTGGGGGCTGGACTTTGTCTCCCTTCTTGCTGACAGAGACCTTTAGACCTTGAAGCCCCAGCCTCACCCTGAGTGCTCCACCTCCTGCTCTACCTTCTCTTAGGACTCCAGCTGTCACTGCCCCCGCCTGCCAGTCACACACAGGATGTGGTCTGTCCTGGACTTGCCTCTCTCACATAACATTTATTCTGTTTAATTTGTCAAATATGAGTCTTACTTTCCCACCAAGGGGCTGGGGAGAAGCAGGGGCTGCTGGGGAAGGGGTCAGCCCAAGTACCCCCTACACACACACACCCTGGCAGACCAAGTTTGACTTCAAGCCAATAGCAAAGTCGTCCCACTGACCTGGCCCCAAGGAAGCTGCAGGCTGCTGGGCGCATTTTTTCACGCTGAGAAACAGAGCCACTGCCCACCACCTCAAAGCTTTCCTCTGGGTCTAGCAACCTCTGGGTGAGGTAGGGTCTGGTCCCAGACCAGGACAGGGAAGTCGTCGGTGTCCAATCTCTCCTAGGGCTGTTGATCCCCTAGTGGCTTCTGCTTGCCTCAGGTCATGCCCTGCCCAACAAGGGTGACTGGGTTGGGAGGGCTGGGGGAGCAGTGTTGCAGGGAAATGGCCTATTCTGAGGAAAGCAGCTAGTGGCCTTTCACTTTCATTGACAGCTCCCGGGGCTCAGTCATTTCCTGCCCAAGTGGCAGGGCCAGCCCCTTCCCTGCGCCCTCTGGGGTCCAGCCCAATGCTCTGCACATAGACTGAACTTCAATCCGGAACGATCTGGTTTCTCTCCAGTTAGCCAGACTGGTGCTTCCCCCACCTCCTCCTCCCGCTGACAAGTGAGCCCAGGGCTGGGGAGCAGAGGGAGGTGACTCAAGCAGTGTGTGCATGTCTGTCCCTGTGGTCCCTGTGGCTCCCCGGGTGGGGCAGGAACCAGGAGTCTTCCAGCACCTTCTCACACCCCCAGGTGTGTTGCCAGCGGCCGACCCTCCCCCACTGTCAGGAGCAAGCACTACCAGATTCCTGGGTGGATCTTCTCTCCAGGAAATGGAGTCTTAGGGGAAGTCCCCACACTGGGTCCAGGCAGTGGGAGCCGGCACTGGGCCAGAGCCTGCGCCCTTGTGCTCCCCAAGAGGGCCAGCTTTGGGGGGGGGGAGTAGCCTGGGGCTGCACTCAGGGTCTGGCCTGCTCTCTCATGCTCTCTCTCTCCCTGGCCCCCTTTCTTTCTCCCCACTTCCCCCAGCCACGGGAACAAGGAGGTCTTCTCCTGTCGAGGCATCCTGCTGGCTGTGAACTGGTTCCTCGAGCGAGGTCACACGGACATCACAGTTTTCGTACCATCCTGGAGGAAAGAACAGCCTCGGCCCGATGTGCCCATCACTGGTATGTGGTCATTTGGAGGTGAGGGAGTCCCTCCTCTGCCACATGGGCCGTTTCTCCCCGAGGAGAGACCCCATGGGTGGGGCTGGCAATTTCTGGATCCAGCAGGGTCTAGCATTTGTCTCCCTAGTTTTTGCTATGCCCAGCAGCCATGCTCTGAACAGTGGTCACTGGAAATCACCTTGTCCAGTCCTATCCCTCATCCTACAGGCAGTATGTCACTCGGCATTCCCAGTGACAGAGGCAGGGTAGCTTAGTAGTTAAACCTATGGGCTCTGGGCCAAGACAGCTGAGGTTAGAATGCTGGCTGTGTTAGCCAGCACACCTATAATCCCAGTACTTGGGAGGCTGAGGCAGGAAGATTGCTGTGTTTGACGCCAACTGGGCAACATAATGAGCTCAAGGACAGAGAAGAGTTGCCTCAGAAAATCATGCTGACTTTGACCCAGGCAAGGATGGATTAGCATTGCTCTGAGCAACATGCTCTACATCTTGAAATGGGCTGGGTTTGGGGTGATGCCCTGCCCTGCAACCTTGGGAGTAACAACTGAGCTCTGTTTCTCTAGAAGTCCAGATATAGCGGCAGGTTGGCTGGGGCTGTGGATTTCTTTCATAAGGAAGCTAATAGCCTGGTCCTGCCTACCAAGGGACAGAACCCAGACCCTTCTTCCCAGACCTCTGTAGGACATTTGCGAGAACAGCTAAAGCCTAGATAGCCCCTCACCTCCCAGCTTGAACAGGCCTGCAATCCAGGGAAGGGGGCAGAGGGCTAGTTCCAGTCTCAGAGTGCTTGCTGAGTACTCAGGCTTGGTCTCCAGCCAGCAAACTGGCAAACCATGCCCTTGGCAGAGCTGGCTTTGGCTCCTGTGAACTTGTGCCTGAACATTCGCCTAGCCTGGCCACTGGGAGTTAGGGAGCCCAGGGCCAGCCTCAGGTCCTGATGCACTGTCATCTATGTCTGATCCCTAGACCAGAACATCCTCCGGGAATTGGAAAAGAAGAAGATCCTGGTGTTCACTCCATCACGGCGTGTGGGGGGCAAGCGGGTTGTGTGCTATGATGACCGCTTCATTGTGAAGCTGGCCTATGATTCTGATGGGATCGTGGTCTCCAATGACACATACCGGGACCTCCAAGGCGAGCGGCAAGAGTGGAAGCGCTTCATCGAGGAGCGGCTGCTCATGTACTCCTTTGTCAATGACAAGTATGTCCCCACCAGAGGGTACTTAATGGCCTGGTGGTCCAGAGGGGCATCCAGAGCCACCCTCAGGAAGGGTGGGGTTAGGGTAGACCCTGTGGCCGTAGAAGGAATGGTGGGGGTACCAGGCAGCATCAGAAGTGAGATGGAGCACAGACAGCAGGCTGGGTGGGATGGAGATTTTTGATTTGGGGGATGGAATGGTGGCCCTGGAGATGGAATAGGGCCCTGTTCAAGACCACCTCTGAGCAGCCCTGCTTCCCTCCAGCAGAGACTGCTAGGGACCCATGTAACCTGAGACTCATACTCAGGTTGCAACCTCCTGGTGACCTCAGGACCTGGCCTGGGAGGTGGCCCTTGATTGTGGCCCTCTGGACTGGGGTATCTCCTTTCTTGGGGTAACCCCACCAAGACCTTGGAAGAGTTGTAGTATGTCCCATGGACAGGTTTAGAGTTAGGGTTAGCAAAACCAGCCATCCTGCCCACGCCTTAGCATTTGGAAGCAACTGCTCGTGTCTCCCACCTCCTGAGAAATCCTTGTGGCCTCCACAGGTTCATGCCCCCTGACGATCCCTTAGGCCGGCATGGTCCCAGCTTGGACAACTTTCTGCGTAAGAAGCCACTCCCTTCCGAGCACCGGAAGCAGCCATGTCCCTATGGTATGAGAGCCAGGTCTGCCCTCCATAGCCCTCCTCACACAGAGCCTGCCTGTGCACATGTCCCGCTGGACCTCCCAGCCCCAGGCCCATGTGCCAGCTGCTTAGAGCTACTCTTCCTCTCTCCCTAGGAAAGAAATGCACCTATGGGATCAAATGCCGATTCTTGCACCCTGAGCGGCCGAGCCGCCCCCAGCGCTCTGTGGCTGATGAGCTCCGTGCCAACGCACTCCTCTCACCCCCCAGGGCCCCAGCCAAGGACAGAAGCAGCCAGCGGCCTTCATCTTCTCAGTCTGGCTCTTTGCCCATAGAGGGTGACCAGAGCAGCCTAGATGAGAAGAAACTGAGGGCCCAGGCAGCCCCGGGGCCCCAGCAGGAGGGGCAGACACAGAACTTTGCCCCAGCCGGGAGGAACCTCCCACATAGCGTGGGCAGTGGTGGCAGCTTTGGGCCCACAGACTGGCTCGCACCTACCCTGGACTCCCTCCCTTACACCTCCCAGGACTGCCTGGATTCTGGCATTGGCTCCCTAGAAAGCCAGATGTCAGAACTCTGGGGCGTGCGAGGGGGAGCCCCCAGTGAGCCCAGTCTACCTCGGGTCCCCTATACTGGCTACCGTGCCTTTGGCTCAGAGCTCCCAGCTGTTCCTACCTTCCCTGCCTTTGGACATGCTATAGGTGCTGGCCACTTTAGTGTCCCTGCTGACTACAGTCCTGTGCCACCTGCCTTTCCTCCTCGAGAGTACTGGTCTGAGCCGTACCAGCTGCCTCCAGTCCTTCAGGAGCCCCAGGTCCCAGGCTCTGGGACTGCCAGGGGCCCCTGGGACAGGGCAGGCAGCCTGGCCAAAGAGCGGGCCAGTGTGTACACCAAGCTGTGTGGTGTCTTTCCCCCACACCTGGTGGAGGCTGTGATGGGGCGCTTCCCTCAGCTCCTGGATCCCCAGCAGCTGGCTGCCGAGATCCTCTCCTACAAGTCCCAGCAGCTCCATGAGTAGGTCCGCTGTGTGGTCCACAGGGGCACCAGGCAGCTGCAGTCCAGAGGTCCGTTCCAGCCCCAAGGCCCTCCCTGCAGGCTGGACAGAGGGAGAACTAAGTAGGGACGGGAACCCCAAACCAAAGATACTGTAGGATTGGTTCTGGCCCACCCAGCACCTCTGGCCATCGCCTGAGTGGGTCAGAAGCGATCACCCTGTTGATACACATTGTATCTCTTGTCATTTAAGGAGACGCTGCCTGTAAGGCTGTCGGTCTGTGGCTGAGGCCCAAACCCTATTTTCTCTCAGGGTGGGGAAGGAGGCCTGGGGAAGCAGAGGCCCAGGGCGGGGGCCCTGTGCACTGCCCCCACCTCCGCCCCATCCCTGGGACGCCAGCTGCACTGGCTAGTTGGGCACCGTGTGCCTGTCCTCTGAGGCCCTCTTCTAAGCCAATGAGGCCTCATTGTGCTCTCGGGGCACGAGGCTTCATGTCAGTAAGCAAGATGCTTCTTAATAACTCACCTCTGTCCACCTGTCCCTTCACCCCTGCTGGGGGTCCTGGGCCCTCTGTTCCCACCCCTGCCTTCCCCAGAAGTGTGAGGACGTATGTATGCTATGTACAGGTATAAATGTTGAAGTATTCCAAGTAGGAAGTCCTCCCATAAGACACCAATAAAGAACCATACTGAGCCTTTTAGAGGTGGTCATCTTTGTATATTTGGGGGTTCCAGGTGTTACACTTGGGTGATGGGCACTCACAGGCCAGCTGGCTGACCTACCTGTACCCAGGACATCATGCCAGTTTTTCCTTTAGAAGGAAGCTTCCCTAAAGTGTTCTGTCCCCTGAGGCTAGAGCATCTTTTTGAGGTCTTGGACTGGGCCTTGATAGATGTGGGCCCACAGGCAGGGCTGAGGGCACTGTGGGCGAGGCTCAGGCTGCTTCCCTCAGTCCCGGCTGAGTGGGGCTGGGGTGAGGAGCCTAGGGAGCTCGGCTCAGGCCCCTTCCTCCCAGATGTTTGGAGCAGGGAGGGGAGCATGGGCACAAACGGCTTGACCAGGTGATGCCAGGGTGGCCCCTAGGAGGTGAGGGGCCCTGGTCCCAAATTCAGCTGGCTCTGCTACTGTGTCACCTGGGCAAATGACTGTCCCTCACTGGGCCTCCATCTCATCTATGAAAGGGCACCTAGCTTTTGCAGGGTGGCCATAAGGCTTACATGAGCTCGCGCAAGCCGACGCCTGGCACTCAGCAGCTCCTCACTAAGAGGTCTCTAGTGTGACTGCCTGGGCGCAGAGTTCACAGGGCTTGTCCCTCTGTGCACCACCCCGGACTTCTCATCTAGACCCAAAGCAAAGAGGCCACACAGTGTTATTCCCACCCATTCTCCCCCTGAAATGGGCATACATGTTAAATATTTAAGTGAAAATGGGGACTATCACATGATCCCCCCAAGCAAATTATCCGCTGGGGAAAGTTTTTAATTGTTAGATCTTTGAACATCTCACCTGATTTGTGAAGCTTTCATTGCACCTGTATTTTCTTTTTTAAAACCTTTTGTGTAGCCTGTGGAAAACCAAGCCACACTGGCAATCCCGCCTCCTAATCTACCCTGAACACACTGGAGAAGCCTGTGCCCAGGGCAGGGAGCTGTGCACGGCGGAAAGGGCTTTGACAAGCACTAAATTGAAACCTCCCACACCACTCTTCAAGGTGCCACTGTGCCTGCTGGTCCCAGCCTCCTCACAAAGTTGTTTTCTGCACAAAGAAGTATCTATTTTGCCTTATCCCTACTTTTTTCCAATAAAGAACTATATTGTAGATTGAAAGGCTATTTATGGGCCTCTTTTTAATACGACAGGAAGCCAAAATACTGGACCATCCAGTTTGTTATCAGCCCCTTGGCAATGCTTGACTTGCCCAAGAGCCTACAGAGCCAAGCTGGGCAGGACCTTGAGTGCTGGTCCTGACCTAAACCCAAGGAAGGAAAGGACCCATAGGCCTGTTTGCAGGAACTTGGACCACTGCAGAGATGGATGGTGGGGGTGTCCTGGGCTCCACAGACCTTGTAACCCTCTTAACTTTACAACCTTCACACAGGACGCTTTTAGTTTGAAGCTGAAATGTCCACAGTGGAGTTGAAGGCTTTGGGGTCACCAGGAAGGGAAAGCAGGAAGCTCACTCACACCTGCTTCTGGGCCAGGCCTGAGCTGGTGTCTTGCTAAGTGGGTGTGGAGGAGGCTGAGGGGTGATCCTGCAGTCAGGGGAGTGTGGCATTAGTCCCGGCTGGCTGTGCCTCATGTCAAGAAGCAATGTCTAGCCCTGGTGGCTCACTGACAGGCATCAGCAAGGACCGTGGAGCAGCTGCCAGCTAGAACAGGGCCCCAGGGAGGCTTGGGCCACTTCAGTGCCTCTGTCAGCCTGAGCTCATTTTCCCAATGGGCACAGCCTTCTTGGACTGGCTTACCCAGTGTTCAGAGCCTCCCTTCCAGGCCTCTTTCTTAATCTGGCTTCCAGGCAGAGCTATTCAGAGGCTTCTAGGCCCACGGCCAAGACTATTTCTTATGACTTGTGTTTTTAGCTCCAAAGTCCTCCCCACACCTCCTGCCCCACCATCCACCCAAACAGCATGGGTGAGTGGCATCTACTCAGATGGCCTTAGTTTCCTTACCTGCAAAAGGAACACAGTGCTCCTCCATTCATTCTCTCTAGCTTAGAGAATACCTGTTCACATGGTGCCAGCAGGAGGGGCAGAGGCCTAGGTGTCAGCCGCAATCACAAGCTGGGTGGCCCTGGGCAACTCACTTCCCTCACTGGGCCACTGCACCTCCACCTCTGAGCTTTCAAGGTGGCAAGGGTAGAATGTCACGCCTGAAACCAAAGCTGGGACACCAGTGCTATAAGATCAGATTCCACACAGCTGCCTGGCTTACTCTTTCCTCCTCCTGTTTTCCTGGTTCCAGGAGCCAAGAAGCTGGTGGGGAAACCAGTGAGTATGCAAATTCCGGCACTGTCGGGAAATGATCTGGGGAAAGGACCAAGAGCCTCCTGCCTGCCTCTGCTGACACCCTCACCTTGCCCTCCAGCTTCACCAGCAGGGGCTGAGCCAGACCTTTCTTGCAAGTTATGTCTTGCAAGGGTTAAACCCCCTTGGGCACAGAAGCTAGGATGAGTGTCACTGAGACAAGAAACTTCCAGCCTCCCTGTCTGAGAAACAGCAGTGAATGGGTCTTCCTACCCACTCATCCCCATCCCATTCCAGACTGAGGCAGCCTGGCAGTCCCTGAGGACCCAGGGACCAAAAGAGCTTTGGCACTCCAAGGAACAGCTCTCCCAAGGCCCACCCAGTGCTGCTAACAACCCAAACACTGCAAGCTTCCTGCAGGCTGAGAGGGAGGGCAGCTCTGGGAAGAGGCCAACACTCGACAGCTACCACTTCGTCCCTCTTCCCACCAGCCAAGTCTGTTGCCTGGCCCTGTACTGGGGCTGGCGTAAAGCCTGCACAGAAGGGCAAGGCCCCTGCCCCCAGCCTCTAGCACAGAAACCAGGAACTGGGGAGGGAGGGGAACAGTCAGCCTGAGCCCGGGCCGGGGAAGGCAGCCAAGGGCTTCTCAAACTCAGGCTCATTCTTTTTCCCTATCCTCATCAGTGTGGGTGGGAAAGAGGTGGTAAGGGCCTATTCCTGGGACCTCCTAGTTCATGGGAAGGGTGTGGGAGATTAGGCTGACAGTGGCAGGAAGTGGAGCCTGGCAATTAGGAAAACCAAAGCATCCTAGGCCATGGCATGTAAATCCTTTCTGCTAGTTCCTGGAAGGGGAGGAGACCCAGGCTGTCATCTTGGGGTGTGGCCTCAAAGTACCTCTAAAGGCAGCTGCTGGTGATCTTAAAGTGCTCATCAGTTTAGGAAACAGCAGTGAATGTAGGTGGGAGGAAAGGCTCAGCACCCACCCCACTAAGCTGGTTCACTGCTGGCCCATCAGGAAGCCAGGAACCATCCACAGGCCACAATCTGCAGAGGCTGCGGACCACATGGTGCCCTGCCTGCCACCTACTGGCCCCTCCTGGTGTTACTGCCTGAGGAGTAGGAGCCTGCCTAGTCGCGGTCATCACCAGCACTGGTCAGAAGTAACAGGCCTCAGAGACAAGGATCTAGGTGACTAATGTGGAACTTAATGTGCTACAGCAAAACTAGGGAACTCTTTTTTTGCTTCAACTTCTATTTTATTAAGTGGAGATTTCTCATGTGTGTATGTGCATTACTTATAACTGAACGCAGGGCTTTCATGTCGAGCCATATTCTCAGCACTTTTACTCTTCATGAGAGGGTTTCACTAAGTCCCTAAATTGCCCAGGCTGGGCTTCTTGCCTCTACTTCCCAGAATGCTGGGACTTCAGGCGTTCATCATCATGTTCTACTGGCTAAGTCGGGAATTTTTTAAAATGTATTTGGCACAGGGTCTCACTACACAGCTTGGTCTTATAATGATCCTCCCGTTTTCAGCCTCCACATCACTGGGATAACAGGTGTGCACCACCATGACTGGTCTTGGAGGTTGGCTCAGCGCACACCCAGGGGCACAACGGGTGCAGCATGTGGTGCCAGGGATCGAATCCTGGTCCCTGTGTTTACCTAAGCAAGCTACTTAGTCTGCTGGGCTATCTCACCGGCCCTTTTTTTTGTTTTAAAAAAATCACTTATTTATTTATTATTTGGTACAGGGTTTCACTACACAGCTTGGACTCATGATTCTCCTACCTCAGCCTCCCCAGTGCTGGGATTATAGATATGTACCCTCCATGCCCGGTTTTAGTGGCCAGCACTGTGCACTCAGGTTCTGGGCACTCAGCACCGAGGACTGAGCTTGGGTCCTAGCGCTTGCCAGGCAGGCGCTTAGACTGTCGAGCTATCTCCCCAGCCCTACGCAGGGAATTCATAGTGGCACTTGCAGCTTTCCCTAGGCAGAGATCGCTGTCACACCTTCTACAAAGTCTGAAGTTGCAGAAAATTCCAGGCCTCCCAGGTGATGAATTACACAAGAAAATCCTCAGTGGCAGAGGCCCTGGCCAGCACACACAAGACCCTTGGTGTCTCTAGTATTGCTAAGAAAGACAAAAAAAAAAAATCTGTGAACCTGAGGAATAATGAAAAGGAAGAGAAAATCATTCACCGTGCTACAATCACAAGCAGATGCCATGTTGTAGCCTGTGACTGTAGCATAATGTGTAGAAACAGACACAACCCCATGAGGGTTGGCACTGGAGGGAAACTTGTGCTCCAGGTCACCTAAGATGCACGTGCCCTTGCCACAGCACTCCCTGGGCTATGAATTTACCATGTGCAAGATGATACGCGTCAGGCTATTCACTACCAGACTGTCTCAGGCAGCAGAGATGGGAAACAATACTAACACCTTCAGCAGAGCACTGGCCAGGGAAATTCTGGTGCATGTGTGCAATGGAATATTAAGGAGCCAGGAAAAATGGTAACTGTGTTTGGGCTGTGTCACAGGCTGGACTAAGAAATGGAAAAGGCAAAGCAGAAGAGGGCCCAGCATGCTCCCATCTCTGTGAGCAGACACCTGCGTGTACCTACCACTCATTCGTGGACACAGCTTCCCCAGAAGGACACACAGATACTCAAGTGTTACCTCTGAGAAGGGGCACTGGTGAGTGAGGAACTTGACTTGCTTGGCACTGACTACATTTCAGCTCATTTGCATACATGCTATTACACATCACTATGGTCTAAACATCTGTGTTCCCCAAAACTGTAACCCCAATATGATGGATTAGGAAGGGAGGTCACTGAATATAATTCAATCACAAGGGCGAGCTTACACCCCCATGCCTGCAATTAGTGTCCTTCCAGAGGCCCAAGGGAGAGCCAGCTGCCCTCCAGCGTGCAGACACACCTGGAAGAGTCATGTGGGTCAGAAATGGGCTTCAACACAGACTGCTGATGCCTCGATCCAAAATCTCCTAGCCTCCATAGCTGTTGGAAAATTTTTTATAAGCCCTATAGTTTATGGTGTTTTTTTATAGCCACTCACAGATCAAGATATACTGAATAAGGGTTGGCAAGACAGCTCAGCAGACTAAGCACCTGCTTAGGCAAGCACAGGGACCAAGGTTTGATTCCTGGCACATGCCACATCAGCCCCACTCCCAGGTTTGCTGAGCCAGCCACCGAGACTAGGTGTGGTGGCGCAGGCCTATAATCCCAGTGTTAGAGAGGCTAAAAACAGGAGGATCACTACAAGTCTGAGCTGTGTATGAGACCCTGCACCAAACACATAAAAAATAAAAATAATATACTGAATACATGTGAATGCATTCAAATTATTGTGGCGTGCCCTCCATTCCTGGGATACACAAATAAGGGTAGGAATGTCAAGCAGGGGAAGGCTGTATTAGCCAAGGGTCTCCAAAGTTTATTCTCTTTGTTTGTAGTACTTGAGATTGAACCCAGAGCCTCACATGCACTGGGAAAGGCCTCTAGCACTGAGCTATATACTGTACCCAGCCTTCGAAACTTTTTTGTAATTTCAGTATGGCTATAATCCTAACTTTTTTGTAATTTCAGTATGGCACTTGGAAGGCTGAGGCAGGAGGACTGACACAAATTCAAGGCCAAAGTGGACTACACAGTGAGTTTAAGGCCAGCCTGAATAGAATGAG
The DNA here is from genome assembly GCA_002564285.1 of Tympanoctomys barrerae. Classification (NCBI taxonomy): domain Eukaryota; kingdom Metazoa; phylum Chordata; class Mammalia; order Rodentia; family Octodontidae; genus Tympanoctomys; species Tympanoctomys barrerae. Next base: position 16,984 of record NDGN011372157.1, read on the forward strand.
ACCCCGGCCACCGCCAAAAACCCGATTTCAGATAGTGTTGCACTAAGTTGCCCAGGCTGGTCTTAAACTTGAGATACTCCTGCCTCCACCTCCCAAGTAGCTGAGACTACACCATGCCCAGCTCAAAGTGTACTCTTACACACGAACGGTAAAAACTTGGACTATACAGCCCGCTAACACATACAAGTTTATTTTTAAACCATGATAATCGCCATTTTTATAGATCAAAACAATGTGAATATTAGCCATCTCTCATGGTTCAACTTAATATTCATAAATAATCTACATGGACTGATGAACTAACACTTGTGTATGTTACACAATCACATTCAAAGTGAAGAGATACAGAAGGCTGAGCCCCAAAGTGAGCACACACCCAAGGCTGAATCCATTCTTCCCACAGCCAGCCGCGCTACGCACCTGTGAGAACCACCCTCCTGAGGATCAGCTCCCACTCCCACAGAGCCCCGGCAGGGGAGACAGTCTCACTCTACCAGGCAGTTGTTCACAGTGGAAACTCTTTTGAAACATGAAGCCCAGCACTTAGAAGGTTCAGCCATGACACCACTCCAGACTGAACCAGGAAAGTTAATTGCAAACCCTCCTTCCCATCATTCCTGCATCTTGTATCTGTCGCCGTCCTGGGCACTGAACAGGATACCTCAAGAGAAATAAATGCACCATCTCCCCACGCAGTATAGTCAGGGCTTCGGACAGGAACTTTTTTTTTTTTTTTTTT
>NDGN011372205.1:0-12175 GCA_002564285.1 Tympanoctomys barrerae
ACTCCGCCATCACCTCCTTTTTTCCTCTTTTGCCCACTCTAGCCGGGCCAGGGTCCGCGGGCCACTTCCCATTCATATCTCCAGGTTTAGAACCACGCCACAGCAACCGAGACGTTGTGTTTTTCATTTTCTGATGTCCCCTTCTATTTCATTTTACAGAGCACTATAGTTTTCCTTGTAGAGGTCTTTCATTTCCTTTGTTAAGTTAATGGCTGCATAATTTACCTTGATGAGGAGTTCAGCTCCACAGGCCACCAGCACCAAGGTGTGGTGACTCCACTGGTGCCCTGTCCCACAGTTTGAGAACTTAGGTGGATGCTGAGCAACTACAGGACTGTGGTGATTTTGCCCACATGGGCCACCAGCAAAGAAGTATAGTGGAGCTCCTGGCACCCCGTCCTACCCTCTGAGAACTAGGGTGGACACCAGGCAGCTGCAGGATCCTGGTGAGTGTGGCCCACACCCACAACCTACACAGAAGCTTCGCTCAGCTTTGGCTGGCCTCCCCCGCCAGTCGTGAGAGCCTTGGTGAGTCCTACCCTCGCCTCCCCACTGTAGTGGGACCTTACTGATACACACTGCCCTGGCTTTCCCACCAGTGCTGAGTCTGCTTGATCACTGAGAGCTCCAGAACTGCCAAAACCAAGGAGAAAAGGGCAATCTCAGTCATGCAGCTAACCCAGAACAAGTTCAGGAGACAAAGGCATAGAAGAACTTGGAAATCACACACCTGAAATCTCTAAAATGATAGCAACGGAAGTGAAGAAACAAGTCTATCAGGCTACAGGAAATAAGATCAGCAATAACCCCTCAAGTCAAAAAAAAGAAAAAATGACACCAATCATGAAAGAATTGCTCAGCATATCTAAGGAAGACACAGATTTAAAAAAAAAAAAAAAAAAAAAAAAGGAGAGGGTGGGGAAAATAGCTTGGCAGTCTAAGCGTCTGTCTGGCAAGTGCAAGGCCTTGAATTCAATTCCTGTACCATGCCAAGCCAGCCACCAAACCCGGGCATGGTGGTACACACCTGTAATCCCAGTGCTGGTGAAGCTGACACAGGAGGATCACTATAAGGTTGAGCTGTGTAGCGAAACCCTGTATCAAATAAATAAATGACTTTTAAAATAGAGGAGAATAAAAAATGATAGAAATATTGAATGAACAATATAGTAAAGAACTGGAATGCATGAAACAGATTCAAACAGATATCCAGGAAATTAAAAATTTCATTGAAAGCAGGCAAGACCACGTGAATGAAACTGAAGATGAGGTTTCAGACCTTTGAAGACAGCAGTGCCACTAATGAACATGAAAGTAAAGATCTCTTGAAACTAACAAGGAACCAGGAAATGACAATTTAGTACCTACAAGACAATGCAAATAAAAACAATATCAGACAAATAGGTGTCAAGGGAACAGCAGGAGTCAGCACAAATGACATAAAGACTCTGCAGAAGTAGTAGCTGAAAATTTCCCAAGCATAAGAATCTGACATACAGTTGACTGAGGCACATAGAACTCCAGTTAGCTACAACCAGTTGGTCATAGATGAAATTAAAGAAGAAATTAAAAAATATTTACAATTGAAAAAATTGCAGATATAATTTACTGGAACCTGTGAGATGCAATGAAAGCTGCTTTAAGAAGGAAATTTATAGCAACAAATTTGCATATTTGGAAAACAGAACAAAACCCAACTAAAATAATTATTGAAACTGTCCTACCAATTTGATTTGAAACTCATTACTATTTGTTTATCAATAAAATTATGGCAAAAAAAAAACCCAACTAAACAATTTTATGCTGCACGTCAACCTTCTAGATAAAGAAGAGCAAGTCAAGCCCAAAGCCCAAAGAAGGCAGAAAATTATAAACATTAAAGCACAAATGAATGCAATGGAGACTAAGAAAACAATACAAAGTACTAGTGAATCAAGGGCTTGGTTTGTTGAAAGAATAAATAAAATTTATAAGCTCTTATCCAACCTTGGTTTTGAAAAGGTAAAAAAAACTAAAATTCATGAATAAGAAATGAAAAGGGCAAAAATCACTACAGACTCTATAGAAATTCAAAAGATCAATACCTATTTCTAAAATCTTTACTCTCATGGGATGGAAGACAGGAAATGGACAGTTTCCTAGATTCATATGAATTGTCAAAGCTGAGTCCAGAAGATATAAAAACTGAATAACCCAATAACATGAAATGAAATTTAAAATGGAATTTAAAAACCCTACCAACAAAGAAAAGCCTGATGGATTCACAGCTGAATTCTACAAGAAATTTAGAGAATATTTAGTGCCAACTCTTCTGAAACTCTTCAAAGAAAATGAAGGGAAAGTAATTCTCCCAATCTCATTCCTAGAAACAAGTATTATCCTGATAACAAAACAAAAGAAAGACCCAACTAAAAAAGACAACTACAGGCAAATCTCCCTAATGAACCTAGATACAAAAATCCTCAATAAAATACTAGCAAAAGAGAATGCTGCAAATTAGCAAGAAGATTATACATCACAACCAATCGAGACTCATCCACAAATACAGGGATGATTCAGCGTATGTAAAACCATAAATGTAATACACCACATCAACACAGTCAAAGACAAAAACCACATGATCATCTCAATAGATGCAAAAAGGTTTTTGACAAAGCCCAACACTGATTCATGATAAACACCCTACAGAAAATCAGAAGAAATAGTCTGTATTTGAACCAAATAAAAGTCATCTGTGAGAAACCCACAGCCAACATCATACATAGCAACTGGACAAAAAATTGAAATCTTTTACTTTAAAATCAGGGACAGGACCATGATGTCCACTGTCACCTTTCCTATTCAATATATTTCTGGAAACATAGGTAGAGCAATTAGTCAAGGAAGACAAACTGGGCCAACGAGATAGCTCAAGACATTAAAGCACTTGCTTAGGCAGACACGGACTGGGGTTCAATCCCCAGCGTGCTGTGCTGGCACCACCCGCAGGGCATGCTGAGACAGCAACTGAGACTCGGGTGTGGTGGCACACACCTGTAATCCTCACACTTGGGAGGCTGAAAACCGGAGGATCACTACAAGTCCATTCTGTGTAGTGAGACCCTGTAGATTCTATACCAAATACATAAAAAAGAGACAATTTTTTAAGGACAGGATGTATAGGGTCTCACGGTGTAGATAGGACTCATAGTTATCCTCCTGTTTACGGCCTCCCAAGTGCTGGGCAAGCACCATCACGCCCAGTCTCAATTGCCATCTCAGTGCACCCTGGGGGCAGGACCAGCACAGCAGGTCTGGGAATCAAACTCCCGGCCCTTGCATCTGCCTAAGCAGGTGCTTTAATCTGCTGAGCTATTTGGCCAGCCCTAAGAAAGACAAATTAAAGGAATAAAAATTGGAAAGAAGTGAAATTACTATTTTCACATGACATGATAATCTACATAGAAGATCTCAAAAATTTCATCAAGAGACTTATAGATTTAATAAGCAAATTCAATAGCATAGCGGGATACAAAGTCAACACTTAAAATCAATAACATTTTTATACACAAACAACAAATGCACCAAAGGAGAATTAGGGAAACCACACCCTTCACAATGACATCCAAAAAATGAAATACTTGAGAATCAATACACAAAGGAAGTAAAAGATCAGTAAAATTGAAGTTACAGTATTCTGAAATAAGAGACTGAAGAGGAGTTCAGAAAATGGAAAGATATTTTTTGCTCCTGGATAGGAAGAACCAACATTGTTAAAATGGCCATACTCCCAAAATTGTTCAATAGATTCAATGAAATCCTGATTTAAAATACCATTAATATACCTCACAGATCTAGAGAAAACTTCCCTAAAATTCATCTGGAACTCAAAGAGACCAAGAATATTAAAAACAATCCTGGCAACAAAGAAAAGGCAGGAGGCATCACAATCCCTGACCTGAAATTATAATGCAATGCTACTATGATAAAATCAGCATTGTGCTAGATAAAAACAGATCTGAGGGTCAATGAAACAGGTTGGAAGATGAAGATGCAACTACAAACACATTCAGTTACCTTATCTTTGACAAAGGGGCCAAACATATTCACTTGAAGAAACATAGACTATAAACAATAAATATCCTGGAGGAAATGTAAGTAAAAATCTTAAAGACATAAGGGTAGGTAGAGAGTTTATAAACAAAAACTCAACTGCACAGGAAATACTTCAAAGAATCAGCAACTGGGATCTCATCTTTTTGAAAAATGTCTGCACATCTAAAGAAATAATCAATAGAGTAAAGAGAAAACCCATAAACTGGGGAAAAATTATAACCAACTGCCCCTCTGTCTAAAGCCTTATATCTAGAACATATAAAGAATTTTTAAAAAATCAGGGCCCCAAAATTCAAAGATCCAATCCAAAAATGAACATTTGAGATGAATATATATTTCTCAGATAAAGAAATACAAATGAATAAATATATGCAAATAAATAAATATAAATAAATATATGCAAACATGTTCAACATCATTGATCATTCAAGAAATACAAATTAAAACAACACTGAGATTCTCTCACTCTAGAAAGAATGCCTATCATCAAGAAGTCAACCAATAATAAATGCTGGGAGGGCTGTAGGGAAAAAGGAACCCTTCTCCACGGTTGGTAGGAGTGCAGAATTGTGTAACTACTGTGGAAATTCCTTTAAAAAACCTGTTATTAGAGATCTCATTCAACCCAACTACACCCTTTCTGTATGTTTTCCCAGAAGAACGGAAAACATCATACCACTGCAATACATGTGCACCCATTGGTATAGCAGCACAGTTGGTCATAGCTAAATCTTGGAACAACCCAAATGCCCATCAGCTGAAGAATGGATTTTAAAAAGATGTGGTATTTTTATACAATGGAGTATAACTGAGCTATAAGAAGGATATATATATGAATGCCACTAGAGACCATACTCTTAAGTGAAATAAATCAGACCTTCATGTGCAAACATTGTATTGCCACCTTAGTGTAAGAACCTGAAAGAGAAAATAAAATCTGAAGGGTACAATAGATACTTTGAAAAGGAAATGTATCTCTCCAAAAAGAAGTACTGAGATAAAGAGAGGGACAGGAGTGGTTGTGGGGGAAAGAGATGTATGTACGTATGTAAGCAGGACGGTTTGGATAATTGTACTGTGGATTTCTGCTAGTCTATGGAAAGCGGTGGTTAATGCTTAATTTTTTTCTTTTTATTTCCTTTTTCTCCCTTCTTGATTTCTTAGAACTTTTTTTCTTTCTTTTTCCAATTTTGAATGCATATATCTGGTAGTCTAAACAACTAAATTGAAGACAACATTATGCAGTACAACAAATACTGTTGAATTCCCATTATTTTGTTTACTGAAATCCTGCATCATTTCTAAGTTTTGTATTATTATTTTGTATTCTTTTTAAAAAGTAAAAAATAAAAAATATTAACTTACCTTAAAAAAAAAAAACCAGTACTGTGAATATTGTTTTCCTAATTTCTTTCTTGGTGAGTTCATTATAGGTGTACAGGAACACTTGATTTCTATGTGTTGATTTTGTATCTTGTCATTTTGCTGAATGTATTAGTTCCAGGAGTCCTATGGTGGGAGGCATGCTATTTGTGAGTAAGAATAGTGCGATTTATCTTTCATTATATCCCTTTTATTTCTTTCTCTTGCCTAATTTCTCTGGCTAAAGTTGTGAGTACTATATTGAACAGAAGTTGTGATAGTGGACATCCTTATTTTCCTCTGGATCTTAAAGGAAACACCTTTCAGTGGCTCCCAATGTAATCTGATGTTAGGAGTTGGTTTGTCATAGATAATATTTATCCTAGTAAGATAATGTCTTTCTATGCCTATTTTCTTCAGCGTTTTTCTTTAAACCATAAATGGATGTTGGAATTTGTCAAAGCTTTTTCTGCATCTATTGAGAGGATAGTGTGCTATTTTTGCCCTTGCTCCTGTTTATGTGATATGTCACATTTATTGATATGCATATGTTGAACCGTCCATGGGTTGAAGCCTATTTTCGTCATAATGGATGATCTTTTTTAATGATTTCTTACAGTCTGGCAGTATTTTATAGATGACCTACACATCTATGTTCATTTAAGAGATTGTCTTTTAGTTTTATTTTCAGTTGAGTTTGTGTTTCTTATTTATTTTGATGCACGTGTGAAATATATGATCATTATATTCCTCATGAGCAGTTGGTATACGTGTAGAACAAGTCATAAATCTATTTCTCGTCCCTTTCCCCTTTCTCTTCTTCCTGCCCCCTACATCTCTCGTTCATCTGTCCTTTTGCAGAAGATCTATCTCTCATTTGTATTATCTGTCCTTCACATTGCTCTTTATTTGTATTTTGGGTTTATCACATAAGAGAAACCATGTGATATTTAACCTTCTGAGTCTGACTTCGCTTAACGTTATGGTCCCAAGGTATACCCGTCTGTGGGATTTTCTTATGCTCGCTTCTGTTCTATCACATTAGATTTGTGCATGTTCAACCCCCTTGCATCCTTGGGATAATGACTCATTCCATTCTGTTTGGCAGTATCTTGTTGAGGACTTCTGCCTCTGTGTTCATTTGGGACAGTGGCCTGCAGTTTTTGGTTGAATCCTTTTCTGGTTTTGGAGTTGGAATAATACTAGGTTCTGGAAATGACTTTGGGAGTCCTCTTTCCCTTTCAATTTCTTGAAAGACATTGAGCATTTGTAGAATTCAGTGGTGAAATCATTGGGCCTTAGCTTTTCTTAGTTGGTAGGCTTCTATTACTGCTTTAGTTTCTTTGCCTGTTATTGGATTTCGCGGGATTTTCGTATCTTCTTGTTTCAGTTTTGGTAATTCATAGGTGTCTAGGAATTTATACATTTCTCCCAGATTCTCCAATTTATTGGAGGACAGCTTCTCAAAGAAACTACCAATGATCTTTTGGCTTTTAGTGGTATCTGTAGTGATTTCACCATTTTACCACTAATGACTTTGATATGAATCTTTTTTGTTTTCTCTAAGATTGATAAAGGTTTGTCTATTTTGGTTATTGCTTCAAAAAGGGAGCTCTTTAATTCACTGAGTCTTTGTGCTGTGTTTTATTCTCAATTTTATTAATTTCTGCTCAGATGTTTATAATTTCCTACTTTGTACTAGCTTTGGGTTTGGATTGTTCTTGTTTTTCTTGGACCTTGAAGCGTACTGGCAAGGTTTTTTTGTTTGTTTTTGGGGGGTGTTTTTTGGTTTGTTTGTTTGTTTGTTTGGCTCCCATGTTTTGTGATGTAGGCATTCATGGCTATACACTTCACTCTTAGGAATGCTTGCATTGTGACCCGTAAGTTCTGGTATATTGTACTGGCATTATCATTTGACTTTAGAAACTATTTAATTTATTCCTTGATTTCCTTTGTGGTCCATTGATTAATTATTCTAGAGAATATTGTGTGATTTCCATGTGTTTCTATAATTCCTGTGGTTTATTTTGCAGTTGACTCCCATTTTCATTGCAGTTCAATCTGATATTTGTGGTATAATTTTGTTGCTTTTGCATTCACCTATGCATGCTTTATGGTCTAGCATGCGGTTTATATTGGAGAAAGTCCCAGGTGCTGCTAAGAAGAATGTATATTCTGTTGTTCCTGGGTGGTACACTCTATAAATATTTCTTGTTGAATTTTTACCTAGTTGATCACTCTAATTGTGTTGCTGTTTATCTAATATCTTATGTTCAGTTGTGTTTGTTTAGGAAGTTAGCTTTGGTGAAAATATGCTTAAAATCGTTATCTCTTCCTCTTAACCTATAACCAATATACAGTAACCTTCTCTTCCTCTTCTGATGGGCTTTGGCTGGAAGTATGCTTTGTCTGAAAACAAAAGAACTACTTCTATTTGTTTTCAGACTCCCACTGCATGGAACATTGTTTTCCATCCTTTACTTTTTAGTCTATGAATTTCTTTATGAATTAAAAGTGTGTGTAGGGGGGAGTTATATGTAGTGTGCCATTTTTTCTTAAACAATCTGCCAATCTGTGTCTTTTGACTGGGTAGTGAAGACCATTTACATGACCTTTAGTTGAGACCTTTAGTTATTACTAAAGGACATTCACTTATTCTTGTCCTCGAGTATTTTCCTGTTGTTGATTCCCTTGTTTTTCCCCTCTGCCTGTATGTTCATGCTGCCTGGTATATTCATTCCATTGGACTTCTGGCATTGTTGTTTTCAACTCTTTCTAGGATATTCTTAAAAATTATTTAGAGTGCTGGTTTAGTAGCCATGAATTTCTTAAGGTGCTCTTTGTCACAAAATTTCTTGTTTCTTCATCAATGGGAAATATCGTCTTTCAGAATATATCAGCCTAGGTTGGAGATTGTTTTTTTTTAGTGTTCAAAACACTTCACTCCAGGCTGTCCTGGTCTTTACTGTTTGTGTTGAAAGACCTGCTGTAATTCCACTAGGCAAATTACTTCTATAATTACTCATTACTTTTCTATAACAAGTCGTAAGATTCTGTATTTGTGTTGGACTTCTGGGATTGTCACCTTACTATGTCATGGAGAAGTTCTTTCCTAACCAGAAAAGCTGTTTGGGGTTCTGTGTGCCTCATGTAGCTGTAGATTTAATATATTCTTCATATTTGGAACTTTTTGTGCTATTATTTTTGTACAAAGTTTTCAGGCTATTTGTTCTATCTTCTGATTTTTCACCATTTCATCTTACATTCATCTTGTTGCATCTCTAGCAGCTGTCAGATCCATTTTTCATGTTCTCTTGTAGTTTATAAGGCATCTCTGAATACACAGTCATCTGCACAAGCTGTTACTTCGGTTCTGACACTCTGCTCACATTGGTCATTCTTGTTTCCCTCATTTTCAATACAAAATTTTATCTCCTGGATCTCTGTCTGGTACTTTCTCATAGATTCTAATTCTTTCCTAAACCGGTCCTCCAAGTTTTGCATCACGGTGCTTAGTGCAATGTCTTTTTTTTAGTGTCTTCTGTAAGCTTACTGTTCATTTCATGTATCAAGCCCATTATCTGTTTGTTTACATTGTCTTTGTACTTGCTTATCAAATGATTGTGTATTTTTTCTCTCTTTTATTATTTCACATAATTCAGCTGTCTGCTTTTTAACTTTTCTTTGATGCCCCATGGCTCAGCTTTGGGAGAGTAGGAAATTTATTGAGGCTTTTTCCCCCCTTCTTTTGTCATGTTTCTATTTTTTTTTCTTTTGCTCTAAGGATTGACAGTTGATTAAAGTTGAAAGCCTTTTTGCTTGCATGGAAATCTCCTTACTTAGTTAGTATCTGCTTTCTAGTGATGTGCTGTGGGCATTGCTAACTATAGGCCCTTGTCAGTGTCTCAAGATCTGATCATCTTTGTTAATCTGGGTGGGGGAGGTTGTGGTGGAATTGTCCCAGCACTGAGTTTTCTGGAGATGAACCACAGTAATTTTGATGACACAAAGGTAAATCAGCTATTGGCATATGCTAAAAACCAATTAATAGTAACTACTATCCCACCACTGGCAATAGAAAAAAACAGCAACAATAATAGAGTTAAAAACAAACTGGAAATTAATATGCAATAAGAACCAATAAAAGTGCTGTACCATCCTTAACTATGGAAAACAAATCTGCAATAATGTAGACACAAAGGCAAACCAAATATTAACACACTGTAAATATTTACTAAGTACAGCAAATACACCATGATTAACAGTAGAACAGATGTCAACAATAACAGCATAGAGTCAGCTAAATACCTGAAACACGATGAAGCTTAATAATGATATTAATAAAAATGGAGAAAGTGAGGAAGGGAAAAAAAGGAAAGATAATAAAATTTGAATAATACAGAAGAGTGTCTTGGTTACTTTTCTTTCATTGCTGGGACAAAACACTTGACACCCAAAATTAAGGAAGAAAAGTTTTATTTAGCTCACAGTTAGTGGAGGTTTCAGTCCATGCTTGGCTGGCTCCAAGGCAGGGTGGTATATGGTACAGGGCAGCCTTTCATGGTCTCTGAAAACAGCAGAGAGCAAAAGGGCAACAGTAGCTATGGCAGCTAGCGAGCCTCTCTCCCTTCCTCATACTGTATGCAGATTACCTACCCCAGGGCGGGTGCAGCACTCACACCCATAATCCAGCACTGCTTCATGAGTTAATCACAAACTCTAGAAGCTGCCCCATGACTGCATGAGGCTTTCGGGGAACAACTAGACACAAACCATGACAAAGAGGAAGATGAGAAGGGAATAAAATGAGAAGAATATCAAATGAAAAAGTAAAAGGAAATTAATATAATTAGATAAAAGGAACAGAAAAAAAATAAGAAGAGGACAGAAAAGAAGAGAAAAAGAAGAAAAAATAGTGCTCTTCCCCCCAAACCCCACTCCCTAGAAAGAGAGGTAAAACTTCATGAAAGTTCCTCAGAGTGTTTGAATAAGTGTCCCCCCAACCCCCACCCCAGGACCTAAGCATGGGGGAAGGTTAGTGAGTTACTACTAAGACCTATTTTGTTTCCACATTCACTTTTGTGTGCATGAACACTGAGTTCTGTCTCACCCTTCCTGATGGACACAGTCGCTCAGTGGCATCTGCCCTAACTCTAGCTACTCCACGTTTCCACTTCCCTCTGCGTGCCCCACGCCACTGCTTTCTCCGCCTAGCACCACAGGCTGCGGCTTTGTGCAGTGCTCTTGTTCCAGAATCCCCTAGGTCCCTCCACACCTTACTATGCCACGCCATGGTGTTACCCTGATCCTATCAGCAGATGGGTAGAGCAAACAGCCCATTACGCTTTATGCTGGATGTAGGCTTGGGGCAGGGAGGGTCACTTCCAGGTCCAGCTCCCTCTGCAAACCACGCTTGGCTATTCTGACTCATCATCAGAGAGGGCAGGACTGTGTCCTTTCCAGCATGAGTTGAATATTCTCAGGGGACTATGAGTAAGCTGCCCCCATTGATGACCGTCTTGGGCCTGGTCTTAATTACTCTTCTCTTATTGCTGGGACAAATACTCAACACCCAAAATGAGGGGAGGAAACGTTTATTTAACTCACAGTTACTGGGCATTTCAGTCTGTACTCAGCTGGCTCCAAGGCAGAGTGGCCCAGGGCAGAGAGCAACCTTTCATGGTGGTGGCAAAGAGCAAGAGAGCAAAGAGAGGGGCAGCAGCTCAAGCAGCTAGCCAGCCTCTCTCCCTCCTTACAGTGTAATGCAAATTACCTCTCCAGGGGCAAGCGTAGCCCTCACACCCATAATGCCAGTGGATCCTGAGTTCATCACAATCTCTAGAAGTCTGCCCCATGACTGCATGAGACTTTGAGGGGACAACTAGACACAACCATAACAGGCCTCACCCACCCAGTCACTGTGAGAGGGCAACCCCAGAAATCCTGAATATTTGTCCTATGGTTTCTGACTCCTGAAAGGTGTTTGTTTGTTTGTTTTGAGTCAGGGCTCACTATGTAGAGTAGACTCATCCTGAGCTTTCTGTGTAGCCCAGGCTGGCCTTGAGCTCGCAGCACTCTCCCTAGCTCTGTCTCGTGGGTGCTGGGATTACAGGCATGCGCCACCACAGCTGGCAGGGCGTCTCAACCTGGTTTCTGATTGATCATTCTACACAGCAGGCGCTCCTCTGACTTTCTTTCCCAACTCTAGGCTGGAATGAGTTGCAAGGATTTAAAATCTCACACTGCATTTGCAGCATACAAGAACCATGGGCTTCTCCTGGGCAGGCACCGCTAGCGCAGGCCATCCTGTGGCCCAAGGCTGCACACCCCCTCCAGGCTGACCTCGCGTTTGAGTAGACAAGTCCTCCTCGCTGGGGGCCAGGGTTAGGGTTTCAGCCTGCTTTCTTTCCCCTTTGTTTTCTTCAGATTCTCTAGTTTCTCTGTGATTTCTCATTTCTCTGTCAGTCCTTTCTTAATTCCCAGAGCTTTTCTTTCTCTTTTCAGTAAGTTATTGCTTTCCAGTTATCACAAATCCAGGTCCCAGAGAGACTGACATCCTGCCAGATTCTATAGCCATCTCCAGGATAAGCTCTCCAATGTTTCTTTAAAAATTAACCCCTCGGGCCGGCAAGATAGCTCAGCTGTCTAAAGTGCCTGCTTAGGCAAGCTTAGGCAGACACAAGGGACCATGACCACAGTTTGATCCCCAGCACTACAT
>NDGN011372218.1:0-14503 GCA_002564285.1 Tympanoctomys barrerae
ACTCAAAAGAAGAAATGCAAATAGAAAGGTATAACACAATTAAAAGGAAAGTGAGAACTTGAGAATTAGACAAAGAAAAGAGGGCAAGGAGAAAAGCCAGGAAACATGACAGGGGCAAAGCCAGGCATTTATATGTACAAGATGGGTAAGACCATGATCCTGAGAACTATCACCAGGTTGTTGAAACTAGCAGTTATCGGATGGATTCTGACCCTGACTAACTATATATTCTGATACATGTTAACTAGGTGACTGCCCTGAAGATAGCAATGTGTAATAGTGGGGTCATGCTTGGAATGCCTGTNATTCTGGTCTTCTAAATATGTACTGCTTGTCATGACATACCAATTATGGCCAGACTGTATCTGAAGTAAATGCTTTTTTCTTTTTCTTTTTAAAGATTTTCCATCTTATGCCTAAGTTGTTTGATATTCAGACAGATAGGGAGGCTAAACCCACCTGCATATGTTGTAGGGCAATAATAAGCTTCTCTTCTGGAGGGTTAAGAACCTAAGCTTGCAGACCAAAAATCAGAGAAAAAGAAGGGCTTCAAGGAAAGCTAACACTGTGGCCCTAGCCTTTCAAGGTCAGTGTGGACTCAGGATATAGGAGAACCTGTACTGTAACATCCTGTAACTCAGTTGTGCCCCACATTTTTTGATCAAAGAGATTATGGAGCCACAGAGGAACGTGATTGATGATGTAGAGCGTGGTTAAGGAGAGTCATATAGGGAGAAAACATTCTTTCAGTCTTTCACACAGAGCAAATTGGCCAACCAATGGCTTTGACTCATCCACATGGCTGACACTGACAAAGGATCTACACAGTGTGGTACAGGGTTTCAGGATAAGTCCTGAGAGGACTTGAGTGACCATGTCAGATACAAAATTTACATTCTCTGTTATATAAGTCTTGCTTTATCTAGGTCTTAACCATCCAGAAGAAAAAGTGTAGAAACAAGGTATGAAAAGTGAAGTCATGTTAATATGCTGAGCTGTGGAAGGCTCAAGTCATCAGATTTGGACATTGACAGTCCTTCGCATAACCCATTACTATTGTAGAGTACTGGACTATATTGGAATACTTTGCTGAATTCATGTACCTATAATATTTAAATGGCAGTGGAATACCCATCTCTGAGCAAACTGAACAAAAAATAGTGATATCAATAAAGGACAATTTCGTATCTGCATATAGAAAATAGGATAGATATATAGTTTCTTTCTCTTAGTTCAATAAGAAGAAAGATCTGTACTAATAGTGTTTGGACAGGATATCATGTCTGTATCTTGTGCAATGGATGACTACTACAAAGACAACAATATGCAATGTATTAATTGTTGTAACTCTCCTACTGACCTGTTTTGAAGCTGTCACATTGCAATTTTTTTCTCAATAAAATTAATAAAAAAAAAAAGAGATCTGATTGAAGTTTGAAATCCTTCTTTAGGAGAAAATCTGCTCTTTATAGAAGGATGTCAGGCCTATTCCAGTGCTTTACACTGTGAATGTGTTTCATCTCTATGATTCCTTGGAGCACACTATCTCCCTAGTACATCACTGAGGAAACAGACACAGCACTTCAGTGTCCTGCCAACAACAAGCCAGGCTCTGAATCCTCACCGCAGGCCTTGAGCCTCGAATCTACCCTCCCTGAGACACTAGCTTCTATATTCCTGACCCCATCTCCTACCGCTAAATGTTTCTTCTTGCAACAACCTTGCTATTGTCTGATTATTGAAGAAATGTAAGCATAAGGTCTGTAAAAATATGCTGTTTTATTTTACTTCAGATTTGGATTACTATTGTACAGTAGTATAGTACTGTGGATTATAGTTCTTTGATTCACTGAGGATTTATCAGGCCAATAACAATAGAACTTAAAGCTAAAACCTATATTGGTACTTGGATATGGATTTTTATGTTAGTTTATAATTTTTGGGATCAGAGTCACAAATGTTTTATATGCTAAGCAATTTTGCAACACTGATTTGAGAAACATAATAAGAGATTTAAGGAGAGATATTTAACTGATGATAAATGATCAATGTGTTATAGTACTGCACTATACAAATCAAGCATAGCCCATGTAGGCACCAACAACAGAAGCATGGGCATGAGACCAACTATCCAGCATGAGGCCCTCAAGCATAGCCAGGAAAGTGTATGCTTTTTTGTTTTGCTAGGGAGATGCTTTGACTTCTAGATAAATCAATATTTTATTCTAAAATTTTCTGAACTATCCATGGAATCAAAAGTGAAATCAATACCAAGTCACTTTCTTAGAGCCATACTTATTCTTTACATAGCTGACACTGTAGAAGAAATTTGACCTACTTCAGATCAAATTCAGTCCTAAAACTAGCACAACGAAATCTCAAGATGTAGCAGAAGTTACAGAATTCCAGTTTTTCTAATGTCATCAACAGCAAAGAACCAGCCTTTTGGAAAATAAGAAAATGGACACTAGAAAAATATAATTAACTCTAAAATATTATCTCAGCACTTTTCTGTCACAGCAGACTCTGCACTAGTCTCCAGCACTACAGATGATTAAGACACAGCTTGTGCCACCTAGGAATTTTCAGTCTAGTAGGTGAAAGAGATAGACAAATAAATCATTAGATACAGTTTGATGAGTCCTGCCTTTGCATGAAAATCACACTGAAATGGACATCCCTGCTCAGAGTTGGCAGAAGGGAGGAATGATGCATCTCCTAGGGGCCCTCTGGCAACGCATTTCAGAGTATTAAAAATGTATATAACCAGGAATTCTTCTAGCAATGTTTCCTATTGAAATAGTGTTTAAAGCTGATGATAATTATTTGTAAGAATGTCTTCACTCTTTTCTTATAAAAGCAAAGTATTTTAAATAGCTATGATGGCCAACAAGAGAGGAATGATTACATGAATTATGTACTGTGTCTGTGATGGGCTACTATGAAAATCTGAAAACCATGTTATGTAAGAATATTTACAAATGTGAAATAATTCACATGAGCTCATGTTAAGTTGCAAAAAGAGTCACGCTCCAAGTTCGTTTTGTTGTAGATGTTATTGCTTGGTTTTAGAGGGTTAGTGCAGGTTAGCAAAAAGTAGTTATTATGAAGTAGGTTAAAATAATGCCAATTTCATAAGGTTATGTTGATATTTATTTTCCCCTTTGCACTTGAAATTTTTTATAATGTATGTTATTTTTATCAACAGTAAATACTCATATAATAACATGTTTAAAAGAAGAAGTAAGTAAAAATGTTATAGGAAACATTTAAATATGTAAGGGGTATTGGAGATGGACAGAGAAAGACGCTAAGCCCTGTAGGAGGAAGATGGAGAACATTTGTCACAAGGGAACAAGTGCAAAAGCAGAGCCATGACATTCATTAGAATAAGGGGGATCCATTTGGCTGCAGAACTGGCTTGAAAGGAAACAAGGTATGTAACCTGCAAAGATTCTTATTACTAACAAGGTTGTGACACCTCAGAAATATTTCCAACAGAAGTCTAATTTAAAAGAGCACAATCTGAGAGCTTGGACTAAGCAACCCCCTTTCCCCCCATACTTCATATTGCTTAAGTAGTCTCCTACTTAATACATGGCTAAGAAGGAATTTGAACTAAGTCTTCTTATCCCAAATGCATGTCTCTTTCCACTTCACGCTGCCACCATTTGCCTCTGTTAGTTTTATATTCACACCAGGAAGTAGAAATTCATCATGAATAGAAAGCTGAGAAATAAAATCTGATTTAGTAAATGATGTAATTAACTAAAATTTTCAACCTCAACTTCTCTCTTTTCTCTCTCTCTCTCTCTCTCTCTCTCTCTCTCTCTCCCTCCCTCCTTCCCTCCCTCTCTCCCTCCTTCCCTCCTTTGCTTCCCTGTCATAAGGGTTGAACTCAAGGCCTACCTCTACTAAGCTGTACCCTCAGCTTTTATTTTTTTATGTTGAAATAATTTGGAACTATATGTAAATACCACACTGTCGTGGTTCACTTTTACTTTCTGTCTATAAACCAAGGTTGCGAGCCACATCACTTTGTTGAATAGAGTTTGAAAAGCAGCATATCATATACCCTCTCACTTTCAATGCCTTTTTCTAGGTCACAAATGACCTTTATAACAGCCTCCTTTAGAATTTTTATGCACGTTGTATTACCCTACTTAGGATTTTATCCAGTAATTTTCTTTTGCTCATTCTCTAAAAGAATTAGAATGTCCATATTACATTGCTAAATACCCAAGTAAATGTTCAGTATACTGAAACTATAGCAATAATGTCTTTAAAGTTTGACTAGATAAACTAAATTGGGCTTTCATAAGCTCTGTTAATTTATTTGTACAGCAGAATTGTAAAAGCAGCAGAAAACATCTTACTATAATGTAAACTGAGCTTTCCATGTACCACACACAGGACAAGTTTATTTAATGTAATATATTACACTCACCCATCATTGCTACCTTTCAGTGTATACTTTTATGGTAATAAATGGTTATAACAAAAAGAGCCATCATGTTAAAATGAAGTAGAAGGCTCGGTATTTGACCTGTAACTGAAAAGAATTTGATATTCCTTGACCTTATGTTTGTGATACCTAAAACTCTCATATTACTGGATTTTAAAGCAACAAAGATTCTCTACTGACCCATGAAGAGTTTTATGCTAAAATTTTTATAACTAACCTACTCTCTAGAATCTATTTTCATGGGTGATTTATAATCATGGCTGATTCATAATCAGGTGTGAAAAAAGTAACTATTTCCTTGTACAAGAGCTGTTTGGATACTTTGTAGTAATGATTATTATGAATATTTCTGTCTTTTTAAAAACTTTCCTGTATTAGTAACTACATTTGAATCATGAAAAGAAAAATATGTTAATATGTCATTATAATGTTTACTATAAAGAATAATTTATTTCAAATTTTAGACGGTGTATGCACCCTTTTCTGCTATGAGGTAAACTTAGACTGAATATCTGATACATGTATTTGAGGAAATGTTCATATTTTAGAAAAATCAATTATTTTCACCTAAATCTCATAATATGTACTATATAATTCTTTAATAGCTTAGGACAATAATTCAGTGAACTTGAGAAATTCTTTAATAAAATATATACTCAACTCACATGCAATGTATTAACATTAATTTTCATGTATTATTTAATATTTAATGTAATCATTCATGTCTTAGTTTGTCAACCCACATAAAGTTTTATATATATATATATATACATATTTAATTAAAGATAACAATTTTATCACTCACTAAAGCTTCTAAAGTCTCTAGAGAGTGAATTATTTAAGAACAGGGTAACAACCTTTGAAAAACAAGAGCAGCGCAGCCTGATAGAGGCTGATTTAGAAAGAGGTATTTCTTAAACATTTATTGTGTGTTAGGTACTTTCCTAAACTTTTTCTATGTCCTCTCATTAATTTCCCAAATCAGTGTGTGTAGTACTTTCTTCAGTTTAAAAATGAAGACATGTACCTGTAATCCCAGCATTTGGGAAGCTGAGGCAGGAGGATTTGTGAATTTGAGGCCAGCCTGCACTACATAGTGAGTTCAAGGTCAGCCTGAACTGCATAGCAAGACCCTGTCTCACAAACCAAAAAACAAATAAATAAATAAAATTTTAAAACAACAAACAAACAAATAAATAGAAAAAGACCCAAGAGTTTGAATAATCTTCCCAAGACCATTGGACAGTGACCTGGCGGAATCAAGACAGGAATTTATATCTGTCTAACCTGACCTGTTTCATGGAGAACAAGCACTAGGTCAGATCAGCACCCAGCGTCCTGGCTGGGATAGCCTGAGCCCTGAAAGCAGAGCTGCAAACCAGGAAGATACTAAAAGGGATGTGGGTGCCAAGGAAGACACTGACTCGTGTCAATGCCAACGGTGTGGTCTCCATAAACAGATTCCAGCTTTAAGGCTTGTCTTTCCTCTTGGAACCAAAAGCTGCTCTTGTTCTAGCATTAGGTATATTCTCTCCTAACATCCAAGTGGTGTGTGTGTGTGTGTGTGTGTGTGTGTGTGTGTGTGTGTGTTTAGCAATACTGGAGATTGGACCCTGGGCCTTTGCATTAAGCTATATCCCTAACTCTGCTCTCTGCTTCCAAGTTTTAAATTTTGAGGTAGGTCTCACTGAACTGTGAAGTTGCCCACACAAAGCTCAGACTGGATTCTTTTGCCCTCAGTCCCCAGAAGAGCTGGGATGACACCTGTGTGTCACCATACTCAGTCTCACAATTTCTTTTAATAAATAATACATTAAAATGCATGCAGTTTTTTTTATTTCTGATCTTTCCCTTCTACTATTCTTTCTCTGTCTTCAGAAATTCATTGGCTACTATAAGAAAATGTACCTAATTTGAGGAAGTTTTTTACTTCATTCTCTTTTTGTAAAAATTTTTATGCAACCTTTTTTTTTTAAATGTATTTGGTACAGGGTCTTGCTACAAAGCTTGGACTCATAGTGAACCTCCTGTTTTAGCCTCCCCACTGCTAGAGTTACAGGCATGTACCACCAGCCAGGTTTTGGTGGTTGGCTCCATATGCCTGGGGCGGGTTGGGGGGCTGGCAATGCATGTGATACCAAGAATCAAACCCAGGTCCTTGTGCTTGCCAAGTGGGCACTTAGATCACTGAGCTATCTCCCTGGCTTTTTTTCTTAATTTTTAAAGAGTAGAAATTGGGAAAACAAAGCAAAACAAAACAAGAAAATAAAACAAACAGAAAACCATTAGAAATGATACAAAATTTCATGAAATAAAGTAATAGAAATTCAACCATGGTTGTTGTATTGCATTATGTTATCTTCAAATTAGTTGTTTAGGTTTCCAGATATAAACCTGAAAAATTGATTTAAAAAAGTTATAAGTAAATAAAAGGGAAAAAAAGGTAAAAAAAAAATGTAAGCATGAACTGCTGCTTTCAGACCAGCAGAAATCAGCAGTATAATTATCCACACTAACTATCCTGCATACATACATCTTTCTCCTTCTTCTTTTGTCTCTTTCCTCATCCCAGTTTTTTCTTCTCATTGAGCAGATTCTTTCCTGTTCACAGTATCTGTTGTACCTTTCCAATTTTATCGCTTCAGGTTCTCACACTAGCAAGACAACATGATGCTTGCACACGTGGGTCTGATGTACTCCACTTACCACTATAGTCTCTATTTGCATCTATTTACTTATAAAAGCCAATGTTCTTAAGGCTTGATTGAGAGAAAAAAATATTATTCTGTCGTTGTGAACTTGCTATTCCATCACTAAAAAATTCTACATGATAATTACTATGGAAATTGTTAATTATTCTGCAAAATAGCAAAATTAGATAATTTAACAAATACTTTAAAATGTTAAAAAAATTGTTAGTGATGAAATGGATTGCATATGTCCACACTTGTGAATTAGATTCCAATTAACTGAACTTCATAAATATGGGAAACAAAATAATAAAACTATCACTTAGAGCCCTGATACCTAAAGGTAATTGTTCAGAACAAAACTTTTCTCTTTTTCTAAATACTTACACTTCTAGCTACATGTATACTGTTTTTTATCTTGCATTATTTCTTAATGATTTTGTGAGTAGTTTCTATGGTACTAAGTGAATATAGCTAAAGTCCTAGTGTTCTTTTAGAATCACTGTTTACTTAGCCACTCTCCATTTCTAAATTGGTATTTTGATTCTTGCAATTTCCCTTAATGAAAACAATGTTGAAATTAAAACACAGATAGTTGCCATCATACTTAATGTTTCAGTAGCATGGCCTTTTGAAGGTAACTCCACATCACCAAGATGTCTTCCCAAACAGCCAAACCATTTCTGCTGTTGCTGGTCATTTTTACTGTTGGTGGCAGTATCCATTTCATGCAGTTGACAATCATCAAAAATGGCAAAAATTTGTGTATTATATTCCAGGTGAAAAGTTAGTTTATGATGACTTTAATTTAATACAGTTTGACTGCAGTGTATTTGTTTTTTTTTAGACATTTTCATTACTATTTATTTATTTATTTTGGCAGAACCGGAGATTGAACTCAGGCCCTTGCGCTTGCCAGGCAAGCGTTTATTCTACTGAGCTATCTCCCTGGCCCCTCATCACTATTTAGTGAATGATTATCATTATCTATATCTATATCTATATGTATATCTATGTGTATATGTCTATCTATCTATCTACCATTAACCAATTACATGTTTTGATTCCATTTATTTTATTACAAATTACATTCTTAATTTATGCAGCTCCTAATTTGATTTGTTGTTTAGGTTAGGAGCTGCAAATAGAAAGCATTCAATCTTATTTGTCTTTATTATTTCTTCTGTTTCTGAGAAAACTTCTTAGAATGTGCATATCATTTAAGATGTTGGGCAATTAAATCAATCTTCCTTTTAAAAACAGATCAGTGTCCTCTAAAGTTGTCTGTGCCTTCCCAGTGATCTTTTCCTTAATAACAGACTCTGTGTATGATTTATTTGTGTATTTATTTATTTGATACAGAGCCTCACTATGTAGTTCGGACTGGAGTGATTCTCCTTTCTCAGTCTCCCCAGCACTGGGATTACAGGCATGTGCCACCATTGCAGATTTTGGTGGCCAGCATGGCACATCCAGGGTTCTGGGGCTAGCATGGCATGCTGTACCAGGGATCAAACTTGGGTGCTTGCCAGGCAGGCGCTTAGACTACCGAGATAGCTCCCCAGCCCAACTGTGTATGATTTTCATCTGTGAATCAACCAGTACTTGGTAAATAGACTCCATATTTGCTGACTTTATGGATGGATGGATGAGTGATGATGGTAATATTAATGGCTAATGTTGTTTGACTCCTTATTAATTATAGTTCTAATTGCTCTTATAAACATTAAACTGTTGATGCATTAACACATCTAATGTTAAACATGTTTATATAACAATGTTAAAAATTCACTATATAAAGACCATTTTTTGCAATGAAGGGACACCAGAGGATAACTGTCATTCTTCTCCCTCCACGTCATATCACTGATTCTGGATGCACTGTCCACCAGCACTAAAATAAAGATGTTTGAAGAGTCCTACATCACACTAGACATCTTCTATCCATTCCAGTTAGTATTTTGATCTGCCGTTTTACTCCAGTTCTGAGTCATGAAATATGTCTGCTTATGCCTGATTACTTTCCTTTTATATCTTTTTCTCTTCATCAGCAGAAAAGAAACAACGTAAAGGTACTTCAGGATGGTGCTATGAAAAGCAATTGGGAAAGTAGCTTAGGTAAAGCCCAGGGCCTCTGAAAAGTAACTGAAACCTATTACCATTAATTGCCATTATTACTAGATTAGATAGAGTTGGCTATATATTTACTCTTCTCCTTCAGCTTATCTAGAGAAGTTTCTGGACAAATATATTAAATTTGACATTGTTCTATTTTCCTAACTTTCATATATTCTTCAGTATTGTAATTAAGATGATTCCTCCAAAGTCAATGATCTCTTTGCCAAATCCAGTGGCTAATTACACCAAAACGCTTTCATCATTTACACCAAAGCAACTAATTCTACTGTCTTCCATGCCACTATAGTCAATATATTTTAAATTTACTTGTCATGCATCCTTCTCCTTACCTTACAATTGTCAGACCCAATCCTTCTATTTCAAAGAATCTTCACTCCTTTTCTGCTTCCTTATTCTTAGTTCACAGCGTTCCTGGAGGACACTAGGAAACACACTATATAATCTGCTTTTTATCTCCTACATTTTATATTCTTCACTCAGAATCACAATTATAATTATCTCATCTGGTTTATTTTTCCCTCAAATTCCTATTTTGATCTCACATCTTCATCCTTTCTATTCATCACACTTGGTCTCTTTCCTTGACAAAGCCCTACCCTCCGGTAGGGCCTCAAATATCCTTTCCTGTTCCCTCTGGTTAATCGCTTCCTCTTTTATAAATCCCTAGTATTTTATATACTCCTCAATTTATTCAAAACATTCTTTTTATTACAGTTGTGTATGAAATGTCTGTCTCTCCTAATGTCTTGTTTATCTTTGTGTGAGCCATTTTACCTCATGGAATGTGTGTGTGTGCATGTATTAACTCCTGGAGACCTTATGTTCTTTTTAAAAACAGAAATGACATGAAAAAAGAGTAAAATATAATTAGGGTTGCACCTTTTCCCTTGTATGAAGATTTTAAATGTGTGACTCTTAAGGAGAAACACACACCCAGGCTTTGGAATCTACTCTTCCATAAAGCAGGATGTCAATCACTAAGGCAGGGGTTTTTCAAAGGACCAGGTGGTGATATATGACAGCCCTAGTCCGCTCCATGCTTTCTAGTACCCAAAGGCCATGACTGCAGTTATTAAAAGTGAATACTTCATAGGCTATTTGGGGTACAAGTATTAGACATGATAATAAACACAAAAGGATTTTGAAAATTGTTCAATAGCAAAAGCAGGAGGACCTCCTTAGATGCCAGTTCAATTTTTAAATTCTCTAATGATAGGTTTCACTCCACTAATTTTGGGTCTACTCAGACTGAGTGGAGTTAAACTATTATAGTCATTAATTCTAAAATAAAGAAAAATATTTTCCTTGACATGTTCATTTCCTAAGCATTTCTTCAGACTCTTCAATAAAGTAAGCACTTTCCAACAAAATACTTTGGATTTATTATACACAGCTTTCTTTGTCACAGTCACCTCGAACAGCTGCAAAGATCTTATCCCAGCAACACCTTTCCCTAACAAACACTTCGATGTGATCTTTGCATTTATAATTCCATTTGTATTTACATAAACGTTGTGTATTTATAGTTTTTCCAGTTTTGATGTTCTTATAATCACTTACAGAAATTAGTATCAATTTCACATTAGTCATATTATAAAAAGAAACTTTCTTTAGCAAACTGCACAAGAATTGAATAAAAAACATTTGTTTTAAT
Organism: Tympanoctomys barrerae; assembly: GCA_002564285.1. Taxonomy (NCBI): domain Eukaryota; kingdom Metazoa; phylum Chordata; class Mammalia; order Rodentia; family Octodontidae; genus Tympanoctomys; species Tympanoctomys barrerae. Next base: position 10,949 of record NDGN011372218.1, read on the forward strand.
ACCTTATCAAGAGATTATATAATCATTAGATTATGCCCCAAACACATGAGAATCTTTTAAATAACTTTCACCTTATATAAACACTAAAACCTATCATCACACATCAGAGAGGAGAAAAATACTGTAAAGTCACTTCCAATATTTTTATGTGAGAACACTTACCTCAGAGTTTGGAATTCACTATTAAATAGAATAAAATAAATGTTGTTATCTTATAATAAATTAAATGCATAAAACCATCAAGCAGTAAGATTTTCTTCAACCAAACAAAAATAAGGATAGGTGGCTTTATTGAAGTTTATATTTTATCCTGATTTATAAGTACATTTCTTAAGATCTCTCAGTTGATTAAATTGTAACCATTGTTTCTTCTACCTTACCAAAACATTATGCCTAGTAATAATGAGTATTTCTGTTGTCAGACAGAGATCAGTGCTGAGAATTCACCAGAAAAGAGCTTATAGAGACTCTAAGCAGGAAATGAGCATTTTGTTTCTCCTCCCTTGTCTGCTGACTATGTGGGACCATTTCAATATCCTCCACTTGTACAGCACTTACAAACAAAAGCGTAAGACTGATGTGAACCGTTGAACCATATTAAAATTTTGCTGCTTATACTTTTCTTCTTTAATCAGAAAAAAAGTAAAATGAGAGTATGCTTTCTCAGAGAATATTCAAGGATCCAATTTAAATCCCAATTTATGCTTTAAATTACTGCAGACAAACAAAAATTATATAGCTGTCTAGCCCCAAATATACATATACTTCTGGAGACAGGGTTTCAAGTATGCAGTTCAGCCTGACCTTGAGCTCACTTTGTAGCCCAGACTTGTTTCAAACTCCCAAGGATCCTCCTACATCAGCCTCCCAAGTGCTGGGATTCCAGGTGTGCACCACCACACCTGGCTCCAAACGGAGACAGTCCATATCTTTCAAAGTGAAAAATTCTTCAACATAAAAAGAAAAAAAAAACCTGGCTATATGTTTGCATATATCAAGAAATAACATGCATTTAATTTCTGTAGCGGTAAAATCACAATGTTAGATATGTTATTCAACCTTGTTAATGAAACCAAAGCATTTAACGATATACACATATTATGTATGTTTTAAAATTAATAAAGTGGTAGCCTTTCTTCTGGTTATGTAATGAAATGCAAATAGTACTGGATACTAACAACATAAATGATATACTCAGAGTTCTAAAATTTTCAAGAACATTAATTTACTGTGAAAAATTAGTAGAGCTTTTGTTTGTACTGAGAAAAGTGAGGTTATAATTCAGCTGATGAGGAGCCAATGGATGTTTATAAATACAAGCGATTTTATAAATAGATTGATCAAAGTAAGACTGGAAGAACTTTGTTTTATTTATTAGTATGGGTGAGGCTCTGAGTTTAACAACTAGTACTACTACAAAAAAGTACTAGATATAACTATAAAAAAATAAGTAAAAGGATTACCTTCACCAGTCTTTATCAGTCTCTACCTGAAACTGATTTTGAAGAATGATGATTGCTTTATTTATCGCAGGCCAGAAAACTTAACATTTACACTGTGTACAGATCTTTTCAAAATGTGCTGGTAGTTGACTCTCAACGGTCCTCTTAATGTCCCTCGCAATATTTGAACAAGGACAGTCTATTGGTTTACACAAAAAAAGTGACAATTACAAATCTTGTAATTCTCATGCCTTCCATTTGCAGATTCAGTTCTGGTCTAATGTAGAGAAATACTGAAAGCTCTAACAGAGAAATAAAGCAACAGAAATCTTGTATCACTCAACAACTTTCACAGAGACAAGACAGCTTACAATCCCTAGGTCGATATTGATGAAGAGTACAATTATCTAAAACCTCACTTGGAAAAGCACCCCAAACCATGCAAGCTATCTTTAATTTAGGTAGTCAAAATGCTGTGGCTTTGCATTTTGCTTAACTCCTTTAAAACCAACAACTCTAATAATTTTTGCAATGATGTATAGGGCTTCCCAGTTTTTCATTGCACATTTATTTGTCAGCAAATGATGATACAGAGAATCGGGGAGTTTTTCTACTGTTTCCATCTTTACCCTCACTCTCTTGGGTTATGAATTTAACCAAGTTCACAGGAACCACCACCCAGAATAATGTCTATCATGTAATCAAAGAGTAACAGTAAATTCAATCACCCCATAGGGTCTACATAAGCCAATAAGGTCTCCATAAAAGGATCTTTAATAATCTACACCTTTTGAAATCATTATAGCACTGCAAACATGTATGAACTAAAGTGAAAATATTAAAAACTAAAAAAGTACAAATTTTAAGATTTTTATTTATTGAATTATTTTCTCTATTATTCTAAAAAAATTAACAGATATAAATTGCCTAAGAGTCTCTACTTGTTCTCTTTTTGACCCTATTTGAATTCCTCGTTTTATGGTCATTGTGTAGCTCTACCTCGCAGCTCATAATGGTTACTGTCCTTGGAAGTGCTGCCGTTCTAATATTACTTCTCTCTCCTCAGCTCCACTTGCATGTCCCCATGAGTGATTAAATATAAAAGCATGCAGTGTTAATGCAAATGCCATAATTGTTAACAGAGCTATTCAGATGCAGGTGTCAGGAGACATTGCCATCTACACCGGACCACATAGGACGTTCAGGGGATTCACAAAACACAAACCTTACAAATAAACATGCTTGAAAATTGCACTTTTATTTTTATTTTTCTATGTCTTTTGGTACAAGGTCTCACTACACAGCTCAGATTCCTAGTGATCCTCTTGTTCTCAGCCTCCCCAGCACTGGGATAACAAGCATGTGCCATCACACCTGGTTCCGGTGGCTGGCTAGCACATCTGGGGGTGAGGCCGGAGCAGCATGTGGTGCCAAGAATTGAACCCTGCTCCTGTGCTTACCTAAGCAGGCGCTTAGTGCACTGAGTTATCTCACCAGCCCCAAAATTGTATTTTAGTGATAACTCTATAATGGACATCAGCGGTCAACCAAAAGTGGAATGTACCTTTTCAGTTTCTGCCACTAACATAGCTGAACCTCAGATTTTTACACAATGTATACCAGGAGGAGAAGTGCTCACACCTGTATCCCAAATCGGACATGAAGTTAGACCCTTGTAAAAACACTTAACAGAGGGTTTACTGTGTCCATGAAAGACATTTCAGTGAAAAAGATACCTTGATTCCATATGAAAGATTCCTACTTTCCAGACTCCCCGACATGCTTTGATTTCATATTCTTTAATACTGGTCTACATCTGGAAACCTTTTGTGTAAGTGATAGAAGAATTCTGAAATAAGTTTTAGTAGAACATTACTACTGAAAAGTAGCATACTGAGAAGTAATTATTTTTTTTTTCATAGACAGCATTTTTAATCAGAAAGTTTTAATGGTCTCTACAGGGGTTTCAAATGTTCATGTAAGTAAACATGTCACTTCTAACAAATCTTTTATAGGTTTTATAGTCCCTGACTTACACATTAAAAATAATCCCCTTGGGTCAACAATTTCTGACATTGCCAGTTAAACAGAAGACCCAATGCTATTATGGGCT
>NDGN011372232.1:0-13598 GCA_002564285.1 Tympanoctomys barrerae
GTATATTCAAAATAGTTAGGATAGATATACAGCTACATTCTCTTAATTCAATGAATAGAAAAATTTGTTTTAAAAGTGTTTGTTAACAGGACACCATGGCTGCATCTTGTACAATGAATAACCAATAAGAAAACAATATGCAATGTATTAGTTATTGAAACTGTCCTACGAATTTGATTTGAAACTGTCTCATTGCTATTTGTTTCTCAATAAAATCATGGAAAAAAATGGAATGCACAGGGAACTATTGAGTATGTTGTTATTTTGCAACTAGAATCATGCTGTTAAAAGAGAGTGAAATTGGTCAGAATTGTCTTATGTTCAATCTTTCTTTACATTGATAAGTAATTCTTATTCATGCTCAAAGTATAATTAAAATCCATATGAGACTAAAAAAAGGGGGGGGTCATACAATCCTATTCCAAGCAGGGCATCCCAAAGGACAGACTTCATTTGGGGGTGAGTAGGATGGAGTTTTGTATGTTCATAAGGCTGTAGGGAAGATCTGAGGCCAGGCTTAAGAGTATCCTGAAACTAAGGGAGGAAAAGCTGGCCCATAGTGAGTGTTAGAATGAGAAGAGCAGGGACTGGAAAAGAAGAGAACCCAGTATTACTGGGGCAAAGAAGGAAAACCAATAGCAATAACTGAGGAGTATGAGAGTAGGAGGAAAATGATGACTTCTGTTTCTTCTTTCAGGTCAAATCTGTCTTTATCTGCCTCAGGCCTTTGAGAATCTCACACAACACAGACATTATTCTTAAGTTCTCCTGTAGCTTTGGGTGTTTTTTAATTCTCTTTTCCTGCTCTCCACTCTCCTGGCTGAGAACCTGTTGAGGTCCCCTCTGGCCTAAGGGATCATCTATCTTCCTTTAAGCTACTGTTGCAGGCCATTTTCTGCCTTTATTGCCTTTAATGTCTCTTTCTTTATAGATGCTAGTTTTCTTCATGCCCTCATACCCTCCATCTCCTTATTCTTATACTCAGATTCCTGGGTATAGGTATCTACAGAGATAGATAGCTATCTCTGTAGGTATCTTCTAGGTCTTCCAACAGCTTTGTTGTAGTGATCCTTTTTTTTTCTTAGAATGTGCTCAGTTTCATGACATTAGGGCCTCTTGATTTCTTCCTGATGCTCGCCCTCTTGCCTCCTTGGCTCCTACACTACTTTTTCTTCTTCCTACTCTTTATTGGGCCACAGTGGCCCACACCTCCTTTTGCTCCTCATGTGTGGGTTGGACCTGCATCTTGTGTAGGGCAGGTGTAATAGTGGTGGTGGTAGTGCTAGTGGGATATCACTTCTGTGATTAGGCTACAAAAGACTGCAACTTATGCCTTGCCAGCTGTCTCTGCTCCCATGCTTGAGATGAAGCCAGCTGATAAATTAGAGAAGTCCACATGGCAGAGCACTGAGAGTGGCTTTTGGCCAAAAGCCAGCAAGGAACTGAGTCCCTTAGATCAGCAACCCACAAGGCCTGAATCCTGCCAACATCCTGTCATTGCCCCAAATCACTGAGTGATCTTGGAAGCACATCCTCCTCCAGCTCAACCTTGAGATGACTGTGACCCTAGCAGACAGCTTGGTTGAGACCTTGTGATAGCCTCATAGCCAAGGCCTTATTGGTGGCCTTTTAAAAGACCATGAAGCTGGTAGTGAGACCCAGCTAAGCTGTCTCTGACTTCTTGTCCACAGGGACTTGAAATAATAAAATGTGTGTTGTTGTAAGCCTTTGAGTTTCGGGAATAATTTCTTATTTGGCAATATATAATTTATACATGCCCTAATCTCTGTTCCTTATCAAGGTCCCAGATATCTTGAAAACAAATTCCATGTTATTTTCCCTTTATCATCTATGAATTTCTATAAAAATTGTTCTCTGCTTTGAAACATTTTCTTCTGTCTTATTCACCTAGAAAATCCTTGCTTATCTTTTTGCCTTTCAATAAATATTTGTATACTAGAATTATTTAAAAGGATTCTGAAATCATGATTATTTGGGAGAACACACTTGAAAACAAGTGCTTAAAAGTACATGAAACTCTTTTAAGTTTTTAATTTACTAAGTCTTTATTCAGGATTGGCCTGGCCCAAGTCCTGTGGACATGATGACATAAAAACTGAAATTCTTGATTTATAGCATGATACACTTTCTTCACTCACATTTACCCATCACTTAGTTAATTCCTGTTATGGATTGTGTCTAGGTATCCCCTCAAAGCCCCATGCAGTCATAGTGGGGGCTTTTCAGAAGTGTTTGGATCTAGGATGTGTGGTGTTGGGCTCAAGGGTATATGATTAGCAAATCAGTTTACTTATTGTTTTGGCATAGTTCTGGTTAGGATTAAGTGCTATAGCCTCACTGTTTTAGTTGCCTGCAGGATGGAAGAGTTGTGAGGTCATGAAGGCTTTCTCCAACACTTCAGAAACAGGGCCAAAGTGCTGTTTCCTGCCTGCTTGCTTTTTTCTCTGTCATGCCCCTCAGCCATGCCACCTTTACTTGGAGCTAGATGACTATGAAATGAAATCTCTACAAACTGTGAGCCAAATAAACCTTTCCTATTTTAACTTGGGATGTTTGGTATTTTGTCTCAGCAATGGGAAGAGTAACTAAGACAGAATTTGGTACCAAGAGTAGGGTTGTTGCTGTGATTGTAGCTGACCATGTCTTCAGGAGCCTCTGGAACTAGCTTGTGGGAAGAGTTTGGAAAAGTTCAGAGATGTTGGCTGAAAAAGCAGCCCTGAAAAGCTTTAGGCTGTACTTGATGAGATTCTGGTTAGAGTTCAGAAGACTAGAATGTTGATGGAGATGATTCTGGTAAAGACCAGACTCAGGAGATTTCTGCTGGGAAGAAGGACTGCATTAGCTGCTAGACTCCAGACAATGTGTATGACTTGGCAGAACATCTGTTTGCATTTTTCTCTTGTCCAGAGACTTTGCCCAAGATTGAGATTAAGGGCAGTAGGCTAATTAATCTTGAAGAACAAATTTCAAGGCATTTGAATGTTGAAGTAGTAGCATATCTACTGTTGGGGGCTTTTATCCTGATCTATATTGAGACACAAGAGCAAAGAGCCCAGCAGAATGATTTAAAACATGAATTTGACCAGAAAAGAGGCTCCAGTGAAGCTGTGGACTGCAAAAATAGAGCAGAGAAAATCTTGATTGCTAAGAAGGAATAGGAAAGATGGCCTAAGGGCAGCAGGACTCCTCCCTTTGCAGCCTCAAAATTACAAAAATAAAATGTTTTTCTTTGAAAAGAGAGCCCTAGAGGACCATGTTCCAGAATGGTATTGACTGTACCATGTTTAAGGATGGTGGCAGCATATAGACTTTGTTCCTTGGAATTGGACTGTGAGTACTCATCGATTCAGGCACTTGATCCCTATAGCCAAGAGAGAGGGAAGTGTGGCTACTGCTCCTGCTGGCAGCAGACCTTGGCATCATCTACACGTTGCTGGTTTTAGTTGCCTGCAGGATGGAAGAGTTGTGCTGTCAAGAAGGCTTCCTCCAACACTTCAGAAGAAGGCCTGGCCAGCCAGCCAGGGTGTTGGTATTTCATCTCAACAATGAGAAAAGTAACTAAGACAATTCCTGTTTATCTTTTTGAGCTCATCTCTTACATGTCAGCTTCCCTTGACTCTCTGCAGTAGGTTCACTCATATGCATTCATCAATGCCTGCTCTACTCTTTTAAAACATACCCCAGGGCTGGAGAGATAGCTCAGCAGAATAATCACTTGTCTGGCAAGTACAAGGACCTAAGTTCAATCCCCAGTTCCACCAAAAATAAATAAGAATAAAAAAAATAAAACATGCCCCACATTGTCTTCAATTGGTTGTATGAATAGTGGCTTACTAACTATCTTTTCCACTGGACATTGTGTTAGCTTCAGGACAGCTGGGACCTTCCTTCTTGTTCATCCTGAAGTCCAATGTTTTTAACAAAAAGCCAATAAATTCCCACTACATCACTTTGAACAGTTGTAGACCCCAGAAGATCTATCCAGAGGAGTTCAGCTGCAGTGACAGCCCAGCATGGCAAATGACATGACATAGGTCTTTGTGCTGTGTGCAATGGGAGTGTAGCAGATGGGAAGCCATCAGACATTCTAGATGAATGAATATTAAACTAAGTTTTGAAGGTGGGAGGGTGGTAAGCTTGGAGAGAGCTATGGCTTCTGAGAGGAACAAAGATAATGTCTGAGCCTGTTTGTGATGCTATAACAAAATGTCTGAAATGGGTAATGTGTGAGGGACAAACATTTTTTCTTACAGTTCTGGAGGTTGGAAAATCCAAGGTTAATGTGCTGACAAGTTTGGTGTCTGGTCAGAGTTGCTTTCTGCTTCCAAAATTGTGGCTTGTTGTGCTGTCTTCACAAGGTGAAGGAAATGGAGCTTCTGTAGATCATGGTCTTATTCTTGTTGCCTTAAGACTGAGTTTCAACATGAATTTTGGGGAGAACACTAATATTCAGACCATATCAGCCAAATGGAGTTACTAGAAGAGAACGTCCCACCAATTGGTCTGCCTACTATCTGGGCTGCCTTGACAAGGTGCAGTTTCATCAATTTATTGTTCTGGTTAGAGTTGGACTGCCAGGTGGGATCCATGGAAACAGGAGTTCCAGTCCTCTTGTTCTTAGCCCAGCATAGGTTCAAATTGGGGAGGCACATGAGAAGCTCCAGAGGAAGCAAGGTGAGCATGATACACTGATAACCTGGATCCATTGTGATTGCATTGAAAGTAGTTTGCTTTGGCTAGGCAAACAATATCTTCAGATTACTAATTTTTAAAAATTAGATTTATAGTATTTCCTTGATCAAACATATAATAATTTCCTATGGCTGCTGTAATGAAATACCACAAACATGATGGCTTAGAACAACAAAAACCCAGTGTCTCCCACTTGCAGAGGCCAGAAGTCCAAAATCAAGTTGTCAGCAAGGCCATGATCTCTCTGAAACCAGCAGGGCCAGGATCCTTCCTTGGTTCTTCCAATATTGGCTTGTGACAGTGTCATTCCAATATTTGTAGTCATATTCCAGTATTCTGTGTATATATCTGTGTGTCCAAATTTTCCCTTTGTCTGAAGACATCAGTTATGCTGGCTGGAGGCCCAGCCTAATGACTTCATCTTGACTTGACTACATCTGCAAAGACCATACTTCTAAAAAACCACATTGTGAGATTCTATGGGTTAGGATTTCAACAAATCTTTATTAAGGGACACAATTATAGCAACATGGTCTTCACTCAATTCCATTTCAGTGTTCTCTCTTGGTGTTGTAATTTAGATCTGGGGGGGTCTTACAAAAACCTTGTATGTTTGGAAGATGGCTGAATCATGGGGCACTATACCCATCAGTGGATTAATTTATAGCTAAATGTGCTGTAAGAGGTGGGCTCTAGTTACAAGAGGCAGTACTAGGGGTGGCTGTGAAGGGCGTACATCCCTCTTGGCTCCTCCCTCCTTTCTCTGCTTCTGATTGCCATGACAAGCAGATTTGCTTCTTGGCAGGCTCTTCCACCATGTGATGTCTGCATCTGAGCCTGCCAAACATGGACTGAAACTTCTGAAGCTGAGAGCCAAAATTAGCCTCTCCTCCTTTAAATTGTGGGTGTCAGGTGTTGTGGCTCCATGAGGGAAGAGTGGCTAAGACACATAAGTCAGAATAAGGTCGTGAAGTTGGCATATAATCTATAGTCAGATTTATTTTATTCGATTATTAATTTTTGATTTTGATACAGGGTCTCGCTATGCAGTTTGGACTCATAGCGATCCTCTTGTCTCAGTCTCCCTAGTGCTTGGGATTACCGGCTGCTATTACAGTGAGACTGGTCTACCACACCCAATTTTGGGGCTAGCACAGTGTGCCTGGGTTTCTTGGTTCCAGTGCCAGTACAGCATGCAGTACTAGAGATTGAACTCAGGACCTTGAGCTTGCCAAGCAGGCACTTAGGCCACCAAGCTATATATAGTCAGCTCTCTATAGTCAGACTATGTCAGAATCTGAATTTGTCCATCAAGTGTCTGCTTATGAACTTGAATCATAAAAAGAAAAAGAAGTTTAAGGGTCACTGTTGTAATATAAGCTTGTCTCATTGGTTTTTCCTTTTAAATCCCAAAGACTTCTTGTTTTTCCTTTATCCTTGGGAAGCTGACTCTTTATACCAAGGTCAAACCAATGTTTGGAGATATTTGTGGCTGTGGTAACTATGGATGGGAAATGGGTATTACCGAGATCTAATTAGTGGACACTAGGGATGCTACTAAATAAACATCCTACAATGCAGAAAACAGGCCCTACAATGAGGAACTGTCTTCAGTTCCCAACTCAACATGTTCATTGTGCAATATTTTTAATTGGGCTTCATTGGGAAGAAAGGAGAGCAATATTATATTTCAGAATAGAGATGTTGGAAAATGTTGCTATTTTCATTACCTTTTGATAGCAAATATAAAGACTCTGAATTACAACTGTTGCAGTTTTCTATACTTAGAAATAATCCTATGCTTTACTTTGCTTTTATATTTTCCCTTGTATTAGTTATGCCCATGATTCTGCATAATAACAATGGCATCTTACGTGATTACTGTAGCATACGACCATCAACTTTTATTTCTCATTCATGCCTGTGCTAAGATTTAGATTGGTTAAAATTGGCTGCTTTGGGTTGCACTACCCTCAGGCTGCAGATTTTATTCAGGTCTGCTGTATGCATCTCTAAGTTTTCTTATATCAATGGCTTGATTGTACCTAAGACACGCTTTTCTCGTGGTAATAGCAGAAATACAAGGTATAAATTGCAATGACTCAAAGCCAGTGATGTTGCAAAGCTCAGCCTCAGTGGAAGTCCCGGTCACTATTGTTATGGCAGACAGTTCCCCTGAAAGTTAGTGGCCTAAAACATTTACAATCATTTTATTGTCTCTGTGGTTTCTGTGGGTCAGGAATTAAGGAAAATATCCACTAGGTCATGCTGACTCTGCTTCTCTCAGGCAGTTGTAGTCTGCCGATGGTGGAGCTGACCTAGCAAGGAACTGTCCAGACCTCTCTTTCTCTTCATGTTGTTTCAAGCTTTTCCATGTGGTCTCTGAGTGGGCTAGGTTGAGCGTTCATACAGCTGCATTGTTTTGGTGACTTTAGGGTTGTCAGACTGCTTACAAGGCAGGTTGCTCCAGAGAACTGAATTGGCACTCTGTCTTTTCCAGTGAGTGTTGGAAATCACATAGCATCATTTCTCTTGCTCTGTTGGTTGAAACAGTCACAAGAGACTGTCTACTTTCAAGGGAAAGAAACTCAGATTCTAGCTCTCAATGGCATGGGTATGAAGGTCACATTATAAAAAGCACATCACATACGAGAGATAGTGTTGCAGCCATTTTTGGAAAGTGTAGTCTACAAGAGGGAGGTGGGTGGTATTCTGTGCTCACAGTGGAGCAGGAGAGTAGGCATTAGCTAAATCACATGCTTTTGCACTTTGTATGGAGCTATAAACGCACGTGTGTGTGTGCAAAGATGTGTGCTGGATAACTGTATTATGTTGGGTACCCAAAATGTGGTCCAGATGGAAGCTTATACAAGACATTTATTGAAGAGTTGCTCTTGTGAAAAATCACCTAACAGAGCAAGAGAAGCAGCCTAAGGCAGGGGAGAAACTAGTAATAACATGGCTTTAGGAAAAGTCTAACTTCAGTCTAATTCCTGGGGTCTATGCAAAGCGTGTCCTGCCTCTGGGACAGAAAGCAGGATTTTTTTCCCCCTGTATGATTGAGTCGCAGGTGTCACTTGGGGGAGGTAGAAGGGCAACCGTTACACTTCACAGGCATCATCACTTAGAGGGAGCGCCTATTAGCTAGGGAGAATCTTCCAGAGAAGGATGCAGCTGTGAGCTATAAGCAACCAGCACCTGCAGTGGGAAGAGGAGATGGTTTATACATAATATGTGTGTCTCCCAGAGGTCCATATGCAGTGGCCTGGTCCTCAATGTGGTGGTACTGGGAGGTGGATGTTTAAGAGGTGGGACTTAGTGGGGTCCTTAGGTCACTGGGGGCATGCCATGAGAGGAAACTGTGGGAGTCTGGTGGCTCAGTCTCTCTTTGCTTCTGGGCTTGTGATGTATGACCATTCACTCTGATATGTGCTCTTGCCATGATGTGTGTTTCCTTTACCAGAGCTCCAGCCCAGTGAGGCTGCCCCGTCCTGGACTTGAACCTTAAAAGTCATAAGCTAAAACACACCTCTCTTTACTTCCTAAGTTGTCTTTGTCAGGTATTTTGTTATAGCAATGGAAGTGCACTAATACAGTGTATCTGCCTAAAAGATTGGAGATTTGCATGGGACTTGCATGCTATATCTCACTCCTTGTACTCAGGCAGTTGTAAGTACACAATTGTAAGTAAAAGCAGTGTAGAATGGGTAGCGTGCGCCTGTAATCCCAGCTCTTGGGAGGCTGAGACAGGAGGATCACTACAAGTCCAAGCTGCATAGTGAAACCTTGTACCAAATAAATAAATAAATAAATTAATTTTAAAATTAAAAGCACGTGGAAATAAATCAACCAGAGGCACTAGTTTTCCACTGTAAGCTTACTTTTATCTTCTCACAACTTTTTTTTCTTTGTGGCTGGCTCAGCTGGTCCCTGCATGCTTGCCTAAGCTTGCCTAAGCAGGAGCTTTAGACTGCTAAGCTATCTCGCCTGCCTGTTCTTACACATTTTTTTTTTATGTATTTAGTACAGGGATCAGGCAGGCAGCAGTTTTTTTTTATGTATTTACTACACAGATCAGGCAGGCAGCAGTTATAGCTTGAATTTTAGCAATAACTCTTCCATGATGAAAACAGTTCTGGACCTACAGCGCCTGTGTGTGTAGAGTACACAAATTTCCAGATGACATCAGGCCTAATGGTAAGTGTGACCACTCCAACTTCATCCCTCAACTTCAGCATTGTAAGCCTATGCATGTTATTTACTGAGAACCACCTCTGCATAATAGCCCTGGATTTCAAGTTTATGGTGCCTCCCAAAGGACAGTGCTCCTGCAGGGTGTTATGTTCAGGCCTATACTTTAGCTTTTTAAAAGAGGCTATCCCAATGCCTGTTCATGCTAGCATTGTCCAACTAGTACAGTAAGTAGTACAGCATATGGGTCCCATGGCCATGTGCCCTTGGATAATTTCTTTACTGTAACATAAATTTGTTTGTCCACAGTGAATCTATATAGGACCAGGCTTTCAACTGTAGCAGTCAGTTGGAGTCCTTGGGTAGTAGCTGTGGCTTCAGCTTAAAGGCAGGAAAGATAAAATCCATACACAGAATATTTTGTTAGTTCTAATAAGAATGAAACATTGCCCCTTTCAGGGTGGAAGAAAATCAACTTGGCACCAAGGTAGGTGGTCTCCTCTAAGGCTGCTACTGTATTGGTGGCTCAGTACTGGCCCTTATGGGCAATAGGATGAACAGTCAGCAGTAGCAAGAGCCAGCTTAACTTCAGAGGGTGGAATCTCCTGCTCTTGGCCCACTGTAGCTTTTGACCCTGTCATGGTTGCTCTACCCAGGAGCCCCTTGTGCAAGCGCAGATGGCTGAAGAAAGAAGCTGGCAACACCTACTGTCCAGCTCACTGGTCAGCATTAACATGCAACTCAGAGTTCTTCACACTTTGTGTACACTCCCAAGGATTCACCTGCATGCCCTGTTCTGGATCTCTTACCCCTGTCTTCCAGGTTGTTCAGCCCAAACCTAAACTCCTGATCCACAGGCCTAGCCTTTCACTACTTCCCAAGAATCTATATTTGTACCAAAGACCATGTTCATCTTTGCACAGTGTAGATGCTCAGGAATGCTCCCCATGGGGAGGACTCTACCTCATTGCTCTCAGGGGCTGGAGGGTGGCACAGTGCATGTTCAGCTCACACCAACTCAGCAAGCTGACCTATCTATGAACTAAGCTAAGAAGGTTTTTTCCTTCTCTATCAGCTAGTCATGGAGTCATGGGGACTTCCTCCAATCAGGTCACAGATGGGATCAGAAGGAGATAGGTTCCTGCAGCATGGTAAGCATGTGGTAGTGTGGCTGCCAGCTCCTGCAGCTTACTTGTGGCTTCCTGCCCTGCTTGTGTCAAGCCTGGAATGTGCCACTTCTACTCTATGACAGATTGTTGCTGAGCCCTCCTGGGTCTAACAGTGCCTTGCTCAAGGTTTGCAGCTCTGCCCATACAGTCAGTTGTTATCTCTGGTCAGATGAGCAGTGTCCACCGAAGCCCAGAAACAACCACCATCTATTTTCAGAATGGTATACATATTTTCTTTTGCTGAAGATGGCATGGCCTCACTTCAGAGCCCTAGGAGTCTGCACAGAAAGCCTGCTGTTGCAGCCGTCCCAAGGCACCGTGTGGCACTGTTAGCTATCACTGGTTCCATTAGTGCCATCAGTGCCTTGGGTTGTGCCTGAACATCAAGCCCAGATAGCAGGGATGCTTGTGTTGTAGGCTGAGCTGGTTGGGACTTCCATTCTCCAAGCCCCACTCAAAAGGGGTAGATTTCTATGCTACCCACTTTATAAATGAGGGATTTTATATTTAGAAAGGTTCAATAGTCTTCAAGGTCTTAGGGCTAAGAGATGTTTTAGGTGTCTTTATGCTGCTTCTGATACATGGGGTTGCCTCTTTTATGCTTTCAGACCTATTTCCAGGATATCTATGAATACAAAGAAAAACTCACCTGTGGCCCATTGCATGTGGTTGAACTGGCTAAATGTGGATTGGATTCAGCTTTTCAAAATAGGCTGTGACTCAGGTGGCTGTACAGTTCAAGGATAGGGGCTGGTGCTGTGTCCTGCCCTGACTCATTGAGTGATTCAGACTGAGAGTTGGCTAACTTGGAAAGGGCTTTTGGGTGTGTTATAACCTTTTGGATATTCATCTTATGCCTTAGCTAAGAGTAGATCTGGACCATGAACAAACCCTCCTGAAATCCTCTTCCTCCAGACTTCTTTTCTTGCTGCATCCAGTCTAAATTATAGGCACTATTGCATTTTGAACTTTCCTTTTATTTTCTTCTGCCCAGTTTGTTCTTGGGTGAGAAGAATTTTTTTAGGTGCTTTTGGGTTGACTGGAATTTACAGAGGTTGGTGGCTCAGAGAGGTTACTTCATGTGCTTAAGCTGTTTATGTAGGAGCCAGACTTGCCCTGGCATGGTTCAGCTTCATTGCATCAGTCTATGATCACACTAAGTAATAAGATTTATATTTATCAATGATGATTAATGAGAAACTGGCATTTCTTCTACAGTGTCTCAAAGAACTAACAACCGTTAAGGGCTTGGGTCAGGATTAAGATAGAAATTTTGGATTTGATTTGAGAAAATGAACATTCATTGACTGACAAAGCTTTTCTTGGGATACAGGGCAATACTTTCAACTTTTTGTTTGTAGTAGATTACAGACTAGTAGGAGGAAGACTTCTTAGAAATCCTGGTAAAAATACAAACAGCAGCCCTGATGTTATGTAATGGTGAAAAAATAAATTATCAGCTCCTTTCACACTAATATAATTCATTTCATATACTCACTTCACTTCCATGTGCAAATGTATTTCTTTTACAAAATAAAGGTACACTTTTGACTTAAAACTTTATAGACTCCTTCCCCATATGTTCTCAGTAACCTTGTAGACCACCCAAGCAATTTATTCTGTCTCCCCTAAGCCTAGGGGAAGGAGGTTGGAGAAAGTATGTAAATAAACAAGGCTCAAGAGTGGGAACATCTTCCAATCGCTTGTCCTCCTTGGTTCATATTTCAGTTTCAATTACTTTTTTCAGTGCTTGTCAAAACCTGTATAAGCTAAGTATTGAAGATGAATGCCAAATTCCACATGTAACTCAGGCTATTTATTTTTCCTTTTATTTTTATTAGTGGAAGTACTTCTGAGTCATGTGTACCTGCCCACCTTGCCAAAGTGGTTGCCTCTGTGTTCTAGGAGGAGGCAAAGGACAGCATTGGTCCTCTTCACACATCCACACACGTGTATGGAATAACACAGGAATCACAATATTTAGATCCCTGATATTGGGACTAAGTTGTCTAGCTGCTCTATCAGCATCCATGATCTGGGGAAGCCTTAGTTATAGAAATTCATGGAAGAGCTTTTCAGAAATCTCAACATAGAGTATTGTTTCTTGTTTAACACAGGTTTGCATTTCTCCTAGCAACCCGTAGCCCTAGACTATTTCCTTGCTGATCCCGACCATAGACAAAGCAGACAATGGGCCATAGGTGGGTGGGTACCTTGTGGACTTCGTTAGCTACTTCAGCCCAGATGCCCTTTCCTAAAACCAGCATCCACTTGGCTTCTTCAAACCTCTCTCCTAGCCAGGAGCCATTTACATCAACAAATGTAGAAAGTATTTCTGGGGCTGGATTTAAGAACAAAGACCCAGTAGGATGCTGCCTTTGCTTCTCTCCTTTTCCTCATTGTTTCAGTTTCCTGCAGAGCCTGTGCCTAAACGAGGAGGTAATTGACCTTAGTGCCTGGTAGTGTAGCAATTAAGACCAGAGGACTCCCCCATGAGTCTAGCCTTCTAGTAATTCAGCTGCTGCTGAAAGTGATTCCTAGCTACCATGCTAGATCTTTCAGGTCAGTTGGAGTCAGAGGGAGTTGGGGAGATGGAGGAAGAGGCCCAGCTGGTCTGTCTCTTTTGACTGTAGAAGGATTCCAGAATTTGTCTTCGGTTTCCAGGTACTCACCATAATACTTTAAATCTCCTAAGGCCCTTTTCTAAGCAACCTAATCCCTGAGTCACTCTCCAGTGCTCCTGTCTCCCACAGTGATTGTACACTTCTGTCCATTCGTAATTTTAATTATGAGTTGACTCAATGGGCTTTCCTTCTGTTAGCTTCTCCTGGAAACTCATTAAGCCTCTGAGTCACATGGTCATTGTTATGGCGTGTATAAAAGTGAAAGAACAAAAAGGAGGCTGTGCCCTGGGAGAGACTGGGGGGTGGATGACTGTGGTTAAGCATAACTGAGCACCTGGAGGGCAGGATGTGGCCCACATTGCAGGGTGCTGGACTTAATGCACTGAGGTCATCAGTTGAGGTTGAGTCTAATGTGAGCTTTTGCTGTCATAGGACTATGGTTTATGATTCTGTTGAAAGTGCTACCCATCTACTGAAGTCTGCCCCTTGAATTAGGTGGCCTCAAAACAACAATGGCGCTACTCATTAAGAAGGAATCCCTACCTTAATTTGTGTCTTTAAAAAATTAAAGGGAACCAATGCATAGCTCACAGAGACATCTCTTAATTTTTCTTGTCCTTTTCACCACAATTTTTTCAAACCATTCTCCCCTATCCCCAACCAGCCTAATCAAGCTGCTTTTTCAATAACTTTGAAAATCTATGTTGAGGTTTCTTTTTTCTTTCTTTCTTTTCTTTCTTTTTTTTTTTTTTTAATACCGGGGATTGAACTCAGGATGTTGCACTTGCCAGGCAAGTGCTTATTCTACTAAGCTATCTCCCTGCCCCCCCTTTTTAAAATAGTAGTGTTTATTAGAGACATTCTCCTAATACATAAAACATTAAAATGTAAAATGTTAATA
>NDGN011372236.1:0-12243 GCA_002564285.1 Tympanoctomys barrerae
AAAAAAAAAATGGAGGATACAAAGGAAAGATCATTTTGTATTTACATATACAAAAGTTAGGATAGATATACAGCTACTTTCACATAATTCAATGAGAAGAAAGATGTGTACTAACAGTGCTTGGACAGGAAATCCTGTCTGCTTCTTGTACTATGGATAACCACTAAGAAAATAACAATGTACAATGTATTGATTATTGAAACTGTCCTATTAATCAGTTTTGAAACTGTCTCATTCATATCTGTTTCTTAATTTAAAAAAAACCCAAAGTATCCATTTTAACCAAGTCAGTTCATTTGATTCCCTACCTTGCAAGCTTTACCCCAACATTTCTGGAGCTGAGGCTTGCATTATCTGTGCTATCCTTTCATAGATATTTTTCCTAGTATCTTGCCTCCAAGGTAGAGATCCTCTGTTTCAATAACACTCCCATGGATACTCAAGCTTTACAACATTTATGTTATCCATAAATCTCTTCTCACAGATACTTCTGTTCTGGGTTCAAAAGAAAATTAGATTCCTTGACCCCCAATCTGGAGGCAAGGGCTAGTCCATTGCTTTGTTCTGGACATTGCTGACAGTCTAGGTACTTATACCCAGATCCTCACAAGTTCCTGCTCTCAAGGACAGGGCCAGGCCAGTTACATCTCTAAGCCATATTTATCTCAAAGAAGAGTGTCAATTATTTTGTAAATCATTTGGGAAAAAATACCACAGAGTCTCAAAGAATTCCAAGAAAGAGTTGGCAAAATCAGAAAGATTAAAAAAACAACTTGCTCTGTCCAGTTACTTCACAAAGGCTCTCACCTGGATTTTCCCATTTCTGGACCTCTCTTTAGTTTTATTATAGCTATTTGGATCACGTATCTTAAATGTACTTACAGAGTTTATCTTTTCTTGTCCGGAGGTGCTAAACTGCAAGTGATGATGACCCAGGGTTTCTTCTCGCTGAAGACTGTGAAATTCTTCATCACGCTGATCAACCACCTTGACCATGCCAGTAACAACTCTTGTGCTCAAATTCTTCTCCTGGCCCATGCCATCCCACTTCACACAGAACCCAAGGAGTGGGACCCTGAAGTCTATCTGTTTCCCCACCAGACATGGTTACAGAGAAATTCCTTATAAACAGTGAAAGATTTCTGGATCCAGACTCCTTGAGAGGGGAATATTAAAATAGGCAGTTAGCCCAAAATAAGCTCATTCTGGGAAGCTGATGGTATGGCCTTGAATGGAAATTCTGCAAATAAGCCATGTTCTACATTTCCTGCTTTTGGAAGCCCCAGGTTTGTAGAGAAGAGTGCACCATTTTCTCTTACAAATTGCCTTCCTACCTTATCTTATACCTCTTAATTCTACTCTCATACATAGGGTTGCCAGCCCAAAGCTGAACTATGGTGACCCTGCCTACCCAATCAGATCTCATGTACACGCACCTGCATTGTGATTTTGACCTCCAATTGGTTTCAGCCATTGTGTTGGTTCTGACTAAACCCATTTAATTCAACAACTCCCCTTCCTGACACGAGAGTGGAGATTTAGTGAATTGGAAGAAAACCCATCAGTCATACACATCAAATTTTAAAACCACCTAAGGAAACCCACCCCAGACCTCAGGGCAGGTGGCTCCTTTAGCCCTACCTGCTTAGAACTCTTCCAAGTGCACTCTCATTTCTAAGAAAGCTGCTTTGGAGCTAATAACTTTTTGCTTTTTAAAACTGAGCTCGATTAATTTAGTTTTGGTTACTTGGAACCAAAAAGATTTATTCCTTGTGTTTTGAAGAACACTTAGTGTTATGCTATTATCTTATCAATGTAGACTGAGAACATACTGTTTTGTCTGAATCTGGACACTTCTGAGAGTAAAAGGGATTCTGTTATCCTGAGAAAACAGATGTTAAGGGGAGACTATTTCCCTGGGTATCTTGGATCTGCAAAGCTGAGGACAAGCTGCCTGACTGCTGTGTTACAAAAACACCCAGGCACGGTGTTTCTATGCATTTCCCCTGTGACAGTGTTTCAAGCTTCTCATTCTCACAGCCCTTCTAACACAACAATACAGCCAATAAACAGAAGCCCTCAGGAAACAAAAATTTATTGGAAAGGTAGCAATTAAACTCTTTGAAACTACTGAAACTATGAGTATGCTGTATTTGTGTAGGGCTATTTCTTGAAGCTTTGCATGCACTTATTCCAATTTAATGACGAAAATGTAGATGGTAGTGCACTTATGGGAATTTTCCTTCAGGTGTCTTTTTTGTTTTTAAGGTTCTTAGCCATATGGGGTAAGGGTAGAAGAATCAGATAATATATTGTATAAGCTAGATATATGTTTGATATATGTTCACTTTCTGTCACTATAACAAACACCTGAGATAAAACATCTCATAGAGAAAAGATTTATGTTGGGCGATAACTTTGGAGGTTTGAGTTGTGATTGGTTGGCTGTGCCGCTTTGGGCCTGTTGTGAAGCAGTACATCAATGGCAGGGATGTCAGGCCAGCCAGACCACTCAGCACAGGGCCAGGAGTAGAAGACAAGAGGAAGAAGGGGCCAGGACTGCACTACTTCCCTCACAGGTGCTGCCTTGACCACCCAAAACCTCCCATGACACATCATCCCCTCCCAACCGTGCAATGTTGAGAACCAAGTCTTTACACAGGGAACTGTAGGGGCCATTTAAGATTCAAATTATGCAGTATACAAAGGTTATAGACAAGCAAACTTTATGTTTGTGACACTCTCCCTTTTTTCTGGGACACAATACTCAATACTTACAACTTATTTCTGCTCATATATTAGACATGTCAGTCCTTGCATGGTTGGCTGGCTCCAAGGGAGGACAGCATGGCGAAAGAGCATGGTGAAGGAGAGCTCTTTACCATGGTGGACAGGGAGGCAGAGCTAGGAACGGAGCTAGAGAGGGAGACAGACCCTTCTAGCCCAAGCCCCCAGTGATCCACCTCTTAACAGCAAGCCAGCTAAAAGGCCCATAGTCCAAACACCTTCCAAAAGTCCTACCTTTGAGCAGAGCAGGGGATATCCAGATATAAACCATATATAGCCAGATATAAACCATTTATATCCCTAGACATACACCAATTATATACCCAGGCATACACCACAGCAGCAAGACAACAAAAACAATGTGATCTAAGGTGGAATAAACATTTTGATTTTTATCAACATTTATCTTCTTGCATATGCTACAGCAATTATGACAATAGTAATTAGTGTCACAATTCCCTAAATCTGTTGAATAAATTTGGAATCAGAGGAAGACTAAAAAGATTAAAGAAGAATAATTGTTCTTTTTTTTTTTTTTTTCCTTTTGAAGGACAGTAGCAATAGTCAGGACTATTACTAATAGAGAATTCAATTCCAAAGGGAATTAGATTTATGATGCCCATTCTATTTCTTTAGTTGCTGATTTGAAATCCATTTTTATCATGCAGATTTCTCCCATGGCATAAAGAACCAATATTTATCTTCAGCAGGCCCTGTGGGGAAGATGGAGATGGATGTCTAAAATATTTACACCAAACTCTACATTCATTCTCAGGATAGAATCAGGTCAGAAAAATCTAGTGAGTATGACTCAAAGATGACCAGCTTTAGCTTCTAAATAAATGTTCACAGCCTCCCCATTGCTGGGATTACAGGCATATGTCACTATGCCTAGGACACTGGCGGGATCAGCCTGCCCTGGGGGCAGGGTTAGCGCAGCATGTGGTGCAGGGGATACAACCATGGTCATTGCACTTGCCTAAGCAGGTGCTTTAATCTTCTAAACTATCTCCTGGCCCAATAATTCTCTTTTAAAAGTATCTGGAGCTGAGTTCTCAGTTCATATGAAATCTCTAGATAAGATACAGAGAACTTAAATAGATCCAGAATAATCTAGTAGTTGTTCTGGGATGTGGACAAATGGAAGGTGACTCCTTCTAAGAAATTTTGACCTATCAACTCATAGGATATGACTAACTGCACAGAAAATTAAGATGATAAATTTACAAATGCCTACCTCAATAGATGCCAAGGAAGGACTAAAAAGGTATACGCATATTATAAGGAGGCTTAATGACACAGATAATGTCAGGCTTATAATAATTAAAAATGGGCCCTAGGGTTGAGATTTGTATTTTTTATTTTTCAAGATGAAGGAAAGAAGCATTTCAAGACTAGTCAAAAACTCAAGAAAGGAATGCTTGGGACAGGTTTCAGGGATATTAGCGGTTGATGTGGATAGTGTAAAACAAAGTAGATGAGACAATGGCATAAAGTAGAGAAAAGTACTTCATACCACAGACAGACAGACAGAGACAGAGACAGAGAAGCAGACAGACAGACAGACAGACAGACACAGACAGACAGACAGACATGCACACACACACACACACACACACATTGCAAGCAAATACTCTAGATATCATGGGTCACATCTGACATAGTCTTTACCATATAGCACTACTAAATTTATCTTTGCCTGTAAGTTCGTATTAAAGGAAAAACTATGAAATTTTTTTCAGAGTCATGAAACTTCTTTTACACAGTCCACATACCAGAATTCATTTTTTGTTTTTAGGGTTAGACTGTTCCATTTCAAATCCTGTAATTGTTCACACTCATGGATAGCACACTATAACATTCTCTCTGACATTGTAACTAAGACAGTGATAACCAGGAATCTAAAATTTTGTAGGGTTTTTCTTTTGCTTGCTCTTTGGCAGGTAGAATCCTTTTCTTGGAGGATTCTGAGCAAAGGGATAATTTCTGAGGGAGATATATAGTAGGAATTTATGGGAAAAATTGAAGTGATATGACAGATAATGCCAGAATTGAATTATAAGATTTATAAAATTCCTGGTTGGTATCCACTTTAACAACCCCCCCTCCCACCCAGTGTGGTCACAGAACTGTTTTACATATGACAGCAGAAAGTTGAAGAGTTTCGTTTTCTCCTCTTCAGAACCTACCCCAGAATAGAATGATATCACTCTGTGGTCTTGAAGGCTGAAACCAGCACTCCAAATACTTAGCATCCAAACACTTAGGCGGCTTCAGAATCTAGAAATTCTTCTCTATATTAATAATAAAAACAGTATTTCCAATCTGGTGTCTAATGCTTTTACTTCTCAGCAGCATAATACCACTTTGGTCAGGTTGAACCACTGCACAGTTTTGCAGTTCTTCGAGAAAGACGATGAAAACAATTCAAAAGACATGATGGACATGCAATGATGAAAAAATGGTACAACTGTGAATCCTTCCCCCTAAGTGCGAAATATCCTTGGTTCCTTCCACACTGTGTATTTATTATAAGCCCTTATATCAGGGATTTTAAGTTTTTGTAGCACCAAATAGACACAGTGACTAACAATAAATAATTCTGAAAACTCACAAAATATTTACCACATCAGAAATTTTCTAGATCATTCCTTTTTTCCATGTTTCTCAATTGAAGTTTTCTTCATGAGAGTAAGCAATAACATAAAATTGAATTCTATCCCTTTTTTGTTGCTGATGTGATGAGTAACATTTTTCTAATGTTTTGTTTGCTACTTTATAATTTCAAAGCATTTTTATATACAATGACTCATTTATTTTAATGACTTGTTCATTCTCATGGAGTAGTGTTCCCCCAAAGCTACAGATAACAGTTACGCATATGAGCTCTTACGTCAGGCTGCATGGATTCACATCCCAGTTTCACCCGCTAGCTGTGTGATCTTGGACAAGTCACATAACATAGCTGTGCTTTCTTCTTTTTGTGTATAAAACCAAATCTACTGCATAAGGTTTGGGAAATTGTCCATGAAAGCACTGAGCACAGTAGCTACATGTTATGAGCAAATTACTATATACCAATTTCACTAGATAATTGTGCTTTATGGGTCAAATAAACAGCAGTCTCGAGTGGTGTGTCCAGATAAGTGAGGGAGTTTTTTCATGATTTCCATGGGGTGAAGAATTTTATTTCAAGGTGTGAGTGGGATTCAATGGACAGTAACCTCAGTTATGGCTGGAGTTAAGTGTGGAGAAGATTTTCCTGATAAGCTCCATGCTAGTACTAGGCCATCGTTCCTTCTCAGTGCCTTTCCAGAACCTAACTTGTACTAGGCACACAAGAAATATTTGTTAAATGGATAAGTATGTGGTGATGTTTGAGTGGGTTGATTATTTTTCAGGTCAAGTACATTCTAGGAATCAATTATGAGAAGATTAATCCTTAAAGGGAGAAGGTTTAGGAGTGATGACTTCAGGTGACTGTAAATTCCTCAGAGAAATGTGAATAGATACTTAACAGGACACAAGTGATAGGGTGGATGATAGGACTTTTCTTCTTTTTTGAAATCTAAAACATAATGTTTGATGAGATTTAGAAATGGAGTTTTACTTTTGGATAATCCCTGCCAAATAATTCAGAGTGCTTTCAAAGAAAAATAGGTTTAATTTTATTCATTATCAAGATTTGAATTCCTGAACATGTTCCTTATTTAATGGTCCTTGAAGCCCTGAAGGCTTTGAAGTAATTTGATTCCAAAATCACACATCCAAAAAGGATGAAGCGCCAATTCTGATACTAATGATATTTAGAAAGTATAGTGCCAATTGATACAATAATAAGCTAGTGAAATTATCAGAAGGCAAATGCATTTATTTCTTTATTCACCTCTTTAATCATTCATTCAACAAATAGTTATTGAGTACCTGTATGTGCCAAGTAATCAACATGGTGGTCACAGCTCCTTTTGTGTTATAGAGCTTGTGGCCTTAAGAAAGACAAATGCAGGAGGACCACTTTGTATTTTGGAATGTCTTCCTCTGTACTGGCCTCCACAAATCTTCAAAACCTGATCTCTATTTTATAATGCTGTCTGATTCTGGTCTTGCTTAAAGGTTATGTGTAAGTACAAGTGTCTAACAGATGAAAAAGTCAGGCATTATTCACACGTTCACAAATATTTATATAATGTTTGAAGTTATGTAGACAAAACATTCTATGTCTTGGAGTCCTATATGTACATCTGAATAAAGAGAAGTGAGATAAGGTCACAGCTGAAAACTGTATTTGTAAATTGGTATAACCCATCTCTAGCAAAGTTCTTCTCCAATAGTCTCAAACCCTTAAAAGGCCCCTGAATGTTAGATTTAGATCTTAGCATTGTCTTAAAAGATAGTGGCAGTTCACATAACTAGAGAATTCCCTATTGATTACATGATTGAGGAAGCACAAAAGTCTGTTATTCTTTCCAAAGTCAATTGCAATTTAAACTCATTATCTCCCTGCAGATGTTCTATTTCATATGGCAACAGAATCAAAATGTAAATGCAACTTTGAAAAGGTTGAGGAATTCTATTACTGAGCTACGCTGTACTTGTCTGTTTTTAAAATCAGAGCAGAAAAGAGTGTAGAACAACTATGTTCCACTGGCCACACGCTTGATCAGGAGACTGAACTAAAATTCACCAAGATCCTTGATGAGAAGTCACAAAAATTTTCCTCCCTGAATTTCATACTTAGTTTGTTTATTCTGTTTAAGTACTGAGTTTCAAAAAACAGGCTTTTTAAAAAATGGTGCAGAATATGTCAGTGGCTCTAATGTAAGCATTAATAATAAAGAGCATGAGTACATATTATGAAAATGTTTTCCTCTCCCTTTGATTTCTGCGAAGTGTAAGAGAACCAGAAATGGCCTAGGCCTAGGGATGGTATTTTGATTAAAAATTTGGGGGAAGGTTTACATTCCAACAAACTCAGTATTAGTCATTTGGATGTAAGACCACTCTGACACATAATCTTATATCCTGTAAGTGTGATGAGCTTCCCCTTCACTTTGACAAACAACCTGGAACACATTCATCAGTATTGAACATTATGCAAAAGAAGCATAGAAACACAAAACGCCTAGAAAGCAGAAATCAAAGGTATCTGCACTTTTGATAGTTGTTTCTATAATTCTATGAAAATACTGTTGTTGATATGAAATCATTTACATTCACATTAACTGAACATTTACCAGCTAAACAAAAACATACTTACCTTAAGCTCTAGCACAATGTACCAAAATGCGTTGATGACCATTTTCTTATTATAAGGGTGCAATGATTTCCTTTTAAGAGAATCTGTGGCACTGCTTGAATACCTCTAATATTTCTTTGATTAATAACTAAAATATATGATTTATTAAATTTTTCTTATAAAAATGAGAGCTATCTTTCAAACTGAATAATACTCATATTGTTTCCATTTTTGCCCTATGCCATGCTTGTCCCTTTTATAAACCTATTGAACATAACATTCAAGGTCCTCACTGTCCCTACCCATATCCCCACTTCTCTCTAACACAATATGGTTATGCTTTCAAGGGGGGGAACTTGTCATCACTGCCAGACACTGACACAATCCCCAGATCCCTTGCAGTTTGTTGCCTGTAAGTGATGCACTATGAAGAGTGAAAGTTTGGTACATCTACTATCCACACAACGGTGCAAAGTAATTCTGACCAATTCTGTTGGTTTCGTTAGAATTTCAGAAAGATAGTCTTTTATAAAGACTATCATTTCATAAATTTCTGCTTTGGGGGAAGACTATCTGAAATGTCAATATCACCGTGCGTTGGCAAAAGGGAGGTTGCACTTGAGAAAAGTAAATATTCATATCTGCCTCTGTTTAGTGATCTACATAGATTGCTTAACTTGGCAATTATCTTTTAATCACACATATTTTTGTGCTTTATGTATTAAAGTGTCCAATTATTATTACTTCCTATTAATTCCATAAATTAAAATCAGATTAAGTGTCTAGATTTACCATAGGTAAAAATTATTATATGTATATGTGGCTCTTAATGGATCTTTCCAAAGATATTTTCTTCTCTATTTACTTACAGGGATATGTGAAACAAAGTAAGTATCTTTTCCTTCTAGAGGAAAGCATTTGTCATTCACAAAATTGGTATCACTGGCTTGCATATGCCTATTTTGAAAAAGAAAATATATGTATGTTTTGTAAAGCCCAAAGCTTTGCAATGTCAAATAGACATGTATGACAGCATTATCAGTAAATACAGGAAGAGTTTGAATTTCTCCAGAGTGCATCAATCAAAATGTAAAACTTAAGAAAAATTGAGAGAAGGGAGAATATATATATATATGTATATATGCTTATACATATATGTATGGGTATAAATGATCAATATAGGAAGATAGGTCCTTTGCTAGTATTCTTTTACCAGAGATATAACTCTTGGTAAGGAAATACTTTAAGTTATAACAAATGTACTCTGATAATATATATTTCATGGAATAAATATACATTATATTCTCTTAAGGTTTATAATAGTAGATGCAAGCAATATTTAAATTAAAAAGTATAGCACTAGGTTCCCACCCTTGCTTCTAATAAACTAAAAACTGAGCTAAAAAGTGTCTCATTTTGTTAATGCATAAAAATTCATGAAAACAGAAAATAAGAAGCCAATTGTTTCCAGAGCCTGAAAAGAGTATATAGTATTGTCACTTGTCATTTTCAAGAGGAGATGGGATGCTGAGTTTTCAATTCATTAGAATTGCAATTCAGATAACTCAGCAATATGGGTTGTGGAACAGGTCAGGGGGAGGGGCAAAGTGTAGGTTTCTCTCAAGGGATAGCAACCTTGAACTGATGCAGTTTGAACTACAACCTAAGAAGGATTTGTACTCTCTGGAAAAGCCACAGACCAAAGATTGACTGAATCCTGTCCCTGGTTACCTATTTGAACGTCACAGATTTTGTTCTTTTTTTGCTTCAGGCTGTAGAATGGAAAATCCCTCCCCCTACCCACTGGGAATTCCCGCTGCATTGCATGGAAGGTCTGTGTGCGTAAAGAGCGTGTGAGCAGGGAGTGCGGGCCCAGAGAAAGGAGGTGTTGAGTGGTCTTGGTAAAGAATTTGTACACCATGTGTTCACAGCTTGTTGACAGGTATAATTATAGGTATTGTCTTTTTCTGTGTGCTGGGGTTCTGAAGCACGTTTTCAAATTTGTGACTATCAGATGCTTGATCAAGTAGCTTCTCCTCAAGGGCCTGAAAAGGGGAAGAACAGTGAAATCTGTGATCAGTATTCATTTATTAAGTCCAATATGCTAAAAATATCAACAGAGCATGTTTTGTATGAGAACAGTGAAGATTATTTTGGGCACGAACAGTCATGCATAATCTTCCACATGTGAAAAAAATCACTTGATGTTTATGAAGGAAGTAATTACCAAACAAAGCCAAGAAAGCCATAGTTATTCCCCCAAATGAAATTAAAAAAAAAAAACAAAACAAAACACTTGTTTGGAGACATTTCAAACATAGAACATTTCTTTCCATCATTTCCAGATGAGAGTACTTCTCTTCATGAAACATAAATAACATTTACTTTACAATCTCTCAGGGCACCTAGTAATGTTTTATTTCAGTGAACACCAAAACCGACATGCAAAACAGGCTTTTAATAAAATTATTCTCTCTGTCTGCACTGACACTCCAGCTGTTGTGTCTTCTCAAGATGCTGTAAGCCCCACAAGATGCCATAGAGAAGACTGAAAACGTAAGCGAGGGCACTGTGCCCATCAGGAGCCCGCTTATAAGATATTATGTAAAAGTACAAGTGCTATTGACATTTTAGCCACTAAACTGCTATTACTGCTACTACTATTCCTGCTATTACTAAAACTTTTGTTTTCTTTTGCAGAAGGGAAAGGGACCAAGGAAGGGAGGGAGAAGGGAAGCAGAAGGAGACAGAAAAAGAGAATTAAGATGTCATAAACATGTACCAGTTTTTCCCTATGAATACAATCATTACGTACTGCAAAATGTACCAAAAATGAAGATCGAATAGCTAAACTTAGTGAGTAGTTTCTTAATTGTCATATATTTTGCCAAGGATCTTTTTTTTCATTAATATTCACAACAAACAGTCATACTCAGTCTGACTGAATAGCTTCCTAAAGGTCATTTAAGTCATAAGTGACAGATATCTACATACTGAGTTTTTAATTCATTAAAATTATCATACAGTTGCATTTCCCAAGAGAATAGACTCAGATCTGGGGAATCTAGTAAGATTCTTGGAGCGCTTTCTGTCCAGAGGTGCAGTAAGCCTAAGAGGTACAGTGGGCAAATATCCAAAATGTGAGTCACTGAAACCTGCGAAGAACCATCTGTGCCCAGTGGGCTCCTGATTTCCCGCAGTGCTATGATTTACAGTTTAACAATTCATTCTGTTAAACAAAAGCCTCTTTTTCATCCTAGTATGAGTTATTTGGGTCAAACTGCCTTGTTACTTCTTACATGAGTCATTGTGGTAGGCAGAATAGTACCTCCCATATCCTAAATGCATCTGAGTCCTAATCCCCATAATTTGCAAAAATGTTAGATCATATGTCAAAGGAAAATTAAATTAGCAGATGATATTGTGGGTGCGAACCAGTTGAAGTTAAAACAGAAACATTATTAAGAATGACTCAGTTGCATCTATTGTAATGAAAAGAAACAGAGGGGTGGGTCAAAGAAAAATCTAAAAATGAATTACAAATTCTTTAGATAAAAATAAAAATATGTATGATCCAGTAAAATTAGTGCTTAGAGGAAAATTTATAATGTTGAATATGTATGTTAGAAAGAAAATTTAAAATTAATAAGTGAAGCTTCTATTTTAGAAAACTAGAAAAATATTATATACAAAGTAAGCAGAAGAAAAGGAATAATACAAATTAGTGGAGCAGAAATGAATGAAATTGAAAAGAATCTATTAATACAGAAAATCAATGAAAGAAAAAACTAGTTCTTTGAAAGGATCAATATTAATAAGCCTCTAGCAAGGCTAACATACAAAAAGAGAAAGAACACAAACTATCAATATCAGAAACCAAAGGTGACATCACTTAAATCTGATGGACATTCAGATTTTCATAGTAAAAAATTGGATAAACTAAATGAACTTGAAAACAATCAGCAAAAGTTCATATAAGAAATAGATAATCTCAGTAGGTCTATCTTTCTAAAAGAAGTAGAATTTAAAAAAAAAATAGTAAACCTTCTAAAATAGAAAGCCCCCAGCTCAGAAAGTTTCATTGAGGAATTCTACTAAGCACTTAAGGAAAAAATTATAAGCATTCTCTGTTCTCTTTATGAAGATAAAATTAGAGGAAATATTTTCAAATTCATTCAATATGGTCAGTTACTTTAAAAACATGAGATAAATGCAGGAAA
>NDGN011372272.1:3465-13521 GCA_002564285.1 Tympanoctomys barrerae
CCTGTAATCCCAGTACTTAAAACAGGAGTATCACTACAAGTCCAGCCTGCCTATTGAGAACCTGTACCAAATACACAATAAATAAATAAATAACCCCCCCTCCTCATGCAAAAAAGAAAACAAAATGTATTTGCAGAGGTTGAGAAATAGCTCAGCAGTCTAAGTACCTGCCTGGCAAACACAAGGACCCAGGTTCCATTCCTGACACCTCAAGTTAATAAAAGGTTAAAAAAAAAAAAAGAAATGTGTTTGCAACTGCTTGTTCCTTCCAGTTGTTGCCAGAAGGTATGTTCTAAACTCCTGAAGGAAGGACACTCTAGAGTTCTACAAAAGATGATTCCTTAAGAGACCACATCTGGATACATGGAAGAGAAATTACTGAAGCCACCAACCTCTTAAAGTGTCATACTTTTGTAATGGAAAAGATAGATAGTAGGTTCAAATTTACCAAGGATTGAGTTATTGTGTTTGAATTCCTAGAATCTACTGATACAAGCAACCAGGGCTTCTCTTTGCATCTATAACTCAGGGAATGAAGACATTTCCTCCCAAATGTTTCATAAACAGCTCATGCAACAAACAGGAATGCAGAGTATCTGTGCTTTGAGCAGATTAGGAGAAATCTAGTAAGTTCTTGAATAATACCAACAGCTATTAAAGCAAAAAAGAATCACCTCTGGATGCTAGGATTCTGGCCTCAGCTGTCCTGCCGCAGAGGATGAAAGTAGCTTCCTTCAATCATATCCCCTGCAGTCCTCTCTCTCTGAGGCAAAAGGATGACAAAAATCAGCAGATCCCACCCTGACACCCCCCTGCTTCACCTTTCAACACAATTTCACTTGATAGCCTATAATAGCTCCCCAAACTTTAGTCAAAATATGATTTTGTTTGCCTTATCCTTGTGCCAAGAACTACATGCTGGCTGCTTAAAGGTTAGGCTGTGGGCATCAACATGGGCAATCCCTCATGGACTGATTAGAGAAGCTGACTCTCACGCTCCTTCTAGATCCTCCTAAGTGAAAAACTACATTTAAGCAAGATTCTGAGGTGATTGATGTGCATATGAAAGTTTGGAAGGCTCTAGTGTACACTTTTAAAATATTTTCCTTAAAATTTAATATTCCTTTAAAATGCAAATATCATCAATATAAGAGTAAAACCTAGTGCCATCTATAAATAGGATGTTTTAGGTGTAAAATTAAATACAATAAAAATAATATGCCAGGGAAAATTAGGAAAGAACTTGAAATGGGCTAAAAGATAAAAAGTTGTCTTGTGTACTGCATCTCTCTGGATTATTTGTGCTTTTCATTGTCTGAGCTATTTACAATACTGTTAATTGTAGAAAACTTATTATTAAAATACTTATGCAACATGAATAATTCTTGTCAATGATAGGTAGGGGTAATGAATTTTATTGGGTGGAATGGAATTAATTATTGTACCATAGACTTTGACCAGTTTGGGTCTGTTAGTTTAGCAGATTTCTAACTGGTAGTCAACTTATTCCACCCAGCTGAGTGAAGCTAGTGTGGTGCTGAGTGTGGGAGGCCCACCTGAGGGTCGTTGCTTGCAGCATAAAGGCAGGACAGGAGGAGCTGCCAGGACACTGTTAGGGATGAACTCTGGCCAAGCTGTTGGAAGCTGCTTGTTCTCTTGGGCTGTTCTGCTGGAGGACCTTGTCATGCCAGCTTTCCTGATGAATTTTGGAGGAGCTTTGATCCTCATCTTGACCATTGCTTCCTGGCACCAGAGGAGAAGATAGTGCACTGCTCAGCCTCATGGAGAAGCTTTTCCCAATGGCTTTCCTGATGGGAACACAGCTTTCCTCATCCCTGCAGGAGCTCAGGACCTCACTGTAGCTGAGGATGGCCGTGGTACTTTTGGGAGAGCTCTGGTGCTTACTTTGAACATTGCTTCCTAGCCCCAGTTCAGATCCCTCAGCCTGCTGGCACAGATCCTTCATCCCACTTGCATAGACTTTCTAGCTTCCTTTGGGCCTTCCCAGCACAGATGAAGTGGGCCTGCATGAGACTTTGTTGTGGGCTCTTAGCCTTTATTTGGACTTGTGGGAGGCATTATCATGAGCTCTAGGTCTTCAGCTAGACTCATGCAGGATATTAGGATCCAGGCCCTCAGCTGGATTCTTTAGTATTTAGTATGTGGATAGATTTTCCTGCACTTGTTGTATATTATTCTTGGATGATTCATTATGAAATAATATTATAAAATGTGTCCTGTACTATATTGTTTGCCTTGCAAAAATCCCAAACCAAAGTTAATAAATTCATGTTAACATATCTTATCTGCCTCTTTGTTGTTTGAGTTTCCTTTGAATTAGTTGTGAAATCTTACTGACTCACTGTATTAGTCAGCTCTGCATTGCTGTAACAAATACCTGAAATAAATGAACTTGAAAAGGGGAAAGTTTCAGTCTTCATTTGTCTGGCCCTGTTTCTTTTGGGTGGGGCGGAACGTCATGGTAGGAGTGAGTGGCAGAGAAAGCTATTTAATTCATAGCAATGAGGAAGCAAAGAGAGAGGAAAGGGTGGGGCCATTGTCCGTTTTAAGGCACCCTCATCAGTGGTCTAACTTCCACCCACTAGACCCTATTTCCTAAAGGTGCCACCCCTGCCCCACTGTGCCACAGGCTGGTGACCCATCCTATCACAGATGGACCTCTGGGGGACATTATCCAAACTATAATACTCACTAATAAGTTAAATAAAAACACACATTTGTTTTATGTTTATATGACTTTTTATCTTTTAAAAATTATTCTTTGGCAAATATAACTTCCAAGTCTACTAGATACTGATGCTTTTTAATAGCTTTAAATCTGAAGCTAGGCGTTTGATAAAAATTGGGATGAGCACATTTAGACAGGTATTTATTCATTCAGCAATTATTTTTGAACCCCCGCTCTATGGCAAACGTCATTCATTTTAAAATTGGGAATTTTTCACTAGTAAAGAAAATGTCAAAAATCCTTACCCTTAGTGAACTTAAATTCTAGTGGATACACACTGATATTAAACAAAACAAACTTCAAAAATCATATATATATATATATATATAATTTTTTTATACTAACTGATGATAAGTAGAGAAAAATAAATTAGGGCAAAGGCTAGGAAAGGACTATAATTTTATGCAGCTGGTGTCATGGAGAGCATTCTAGGGAGATGGCATGTCGAAGAAGAGTTGAAGGACGTGTGGACATGAGCAGCAAGATTTCCTGGGAAAACCATTGCCGTCAGAGAGAACCAACAGTGCAAAGGTCCTGGAGTAGGAATGAGCCTGTAGGTTCAAAGACTAGTGAGGAAGCTAGTGTGTCTTTATAGAGTATACAGGGGAAGAGAATGAGAGCAGAAATGTGACTGAAATCCAAATATTTGTGACAGGGCCTTGTAGGTCATTGGAAGGAACTGGGCATTATTTCAGGTGAGATGAGAGCATATATTAGTGTTACTCACAGGGCTCCAGAGAAATATCCCCACAGTTTTGGATGTCAAGAGGCCTCATGATCTGCTTACAAGCTGGAGAACAAGGAAAGCTGGGGTTGTAAATCAGTCTGAGAACTGGGGCTGTGATGCTATAAATCTTAACCACATTGGAAGGCCTGGGAACTGAAGGGTAGAGGGGTTGCTAAGCAAGTCCTGTGGTCTGCAGACTCAACAATCGAGAGAGCTGTGTCCAAGGGCAGGAGAGGATGAAGGTCCCAGTTCAAGAAGAGAGCAAATTTGCCCCTCTCCTTCCTTTTTGTTCTGCTCGGGCCTGTCACAGACTGAATAATGCGCACCATGTCGGCGAGGGAAATTTTCCTTGCTCTTCTAGTGGTTCAAAATGTTAATCTCTTCCAGAAACATTCCCACAGACACACCCAGAAATGATACATCACCAGCTACCTGGCATTCCTTAGCTCATAAAATTATCACAGGGCACCATTTTCTTCTTTGATGGTATTAAAAGTTTTAAAATGAAAAGTTCAATAAATTCTTTTTCAGTAAATTACAAAACATTACTTAGCTTTGCTGGAGAACCCCCTGGAGTCCCTCCCCATGTTCACTGGTCCTCAGCCTCTCTGCAAAACACTTTTTCATGAGAGTCAGCCCACGCTTCTTACTTGGCCCTTCACTGCTCTTCAGCCCCACAGCTACTTACTGCAAGCTGCTCACATTGTACCCACAGGCTCCTTAGCCACACTGAACCTCTCTTCATTGCCATGTGGTCAGATAGAGCTCCAGCATCACCCCATGCTGAGTGCTCCTTTGATTTCACCAAGTTCTCCCTTACTCTCCAAGCGGGTAGTTCATAACAAACACTTCCTAAAGCCAACCCTCATGTGATGACTTAACATTGCATTTTAATTTAACTCATTCTTTTACAATCATCAGATGTAAACTCTGTAAAGCATTACATTGGCTATGAACTTCTTCAGCCCATATAATTTTCTCTGAAATTTCCTAACCCAGACGAGTCTCCCCTGCTTGAAAAGGGAACTGGGCATGCAGTGGATAGCACTCAGATTACCATAGTCTCTCTTCAGGAGAGCTTGTTGTACTTTCTGTGGTGACTTGTTTACATGTCTGTCTCCCCACTGTACCCCACCCCACCGCCATCCTCAAGGCGCTCTATTTATAGAGTATGCATTACAACTTATTGCCTTGATCTATCTTGGCCTAACACAGAATTGTGTCTGGCTCATAGTAGGTGCTGAGTAAGTGTCTGTTAAATGAATTAATGTTTATTTCATGTCTTACACTTTTTTTTTCCTGCTATAACAGAATACCACAGACTAAGTGAATTAGGTACAGTTGAAGCATGTTTGGCCCATGGTTCTGGAAGAGGGCCTTCACACTGAATCATAACATGGGCGGAAGTCAAGCCAGCATGTGCAAGTCGGAGAGAAATTCTGGCTGAGCCCTCTCCTTGGCTCCTTTTGAAAATACTTTGCTCCTGCGATAATGGCTGTAATCCACTCAGCAGAGCCATCTAATCACCTCTTAAAGCCACACCTCTTGATGCTGTTCGTGACACTTCATGGCAATTCAACAACAATCAAACTTGAGCATGAATTTTGGAGGGATCAGTCAACCACAGAGCCAGAAAAAGCATGGAGGTGACTTTTCTTTCATTCTAGTGAAAAGCAGGCATACTTCCAAAGTTTCCATTTGTATTAGGGTGGTCAGCTGCATTTCTTGTAAGTCAGCTGGATCATACCATGAGGGGCCTTTCTCTCAATTTGACTGTGTCAAGTTATGTGGTTTACAGCTTTTAAAAAATATTACTGAAGAAGACCGTTAGCTCCTTACTGTTATTGGAATATTTGCTGCAGTATAAGTTTTGCTCATGCCCTCTGTCCAGGGAGCTCAGGGCAGTTACAGGTGTTACCTAATGTGGTTGGAGCTGGGGATGAGAGAAGGAAGTGTAACGGCCTCCCTTGTCTGGGATTAAAACCCAGCAAACATCCGAGGTCTGCTCAAGTCCACACGGGAGGGGATCAGGCCTTGATTTCCTGACTTTGGCTCATACATCTCTCCATGTCCTCTGGTTCTGTCCTAATGTTTTAAATTCCAAAAATTCATAATTATGTCAAATTGAACATTTGAATTGGTTTCTTTCAGGGTACTTTTCTTTCCCAATGTCTCTTTGATGTTGTGAACAATTTTGGCTTAAAATAATTATTATGATACCAAATTCACCAGACTAGCAAACAATATTGCACTAAAGCCAAGGTTGATCCTCAGACTGGCTGGCCTGTGTATACTCAGAGCATGGAATTAAATGACCCTACAGGCTTTATCCTATTCTAGGATGTCATGATCCCAGGCTTCAGAACATGTCCAAAGGAAATCATTCCTGGAATAAATAGACATGCCCAGTCTACTTTCCAGTGGTTGTCTCAAAATGTTTATTCTGTGCATAAAATGCCTTTGAGTAGCCAGTCAACCATTCAGATTTCCATTCTTTTGAAGGGAATGCTTCAGCCATTAAATAAAAAATTGCAAGTCATCTGATTTACAAGAAGCTTTTTTCCTTTCATTTCCTTTGCTTGTCTCTCAAGCATTTCTTCACCTAATCATCAAGCATTACTGAGTTCTTCCTCTGTGCTGGACACTGGGCTGAGTGCAAGTCCTGGAAAAGTACTCAGCTGTTGCCTTCTGAGATTTTACCATCTTGTGGGTATGTGGATAATTTCAATCCAAGGTAAGGAGTGCAAAATCTGAACAGAATATTTAAAATTCCCTGAGAAGGCACCCAGAAAGGTCAGGGAGGAGGTCAAGGAAGGCTTCCTGTAAGTAGTGGTGTCTCAAGTTTAGTGTTCAAATGTGAAGTATAGTCCAGAAGGTATGAGGAAAAAGGATATGGCAAAGCCAATGAGCAGCACTGAGGATCTTCTCTGAGAGAATTAGGCATGCATTTAGAAAGAGTCAGATGGCTCTGACAGAGTGTCCTCCACCTGCGGCCAGTTGCTTGGATATAGGCGCAGAATGGAGTAGTGGGTGTAGGTGTGGACTTTTCTAGGGGTTTGACTTTTCCATGTGAGTATGAGGGAGAGAATAAAGAGGAAGAGCGCACATGTAACTTGTGTTTGTGTTTATGGCCAAACATATCAACTAAGGACAGAAAATGTAGTTGAGGGACTTTTAGAGTCTGGGTAAGGGATCCAAGGGAGTGGTGCCTGATGTTGAGTGGAGGAAAACCCTTTAGATTAGTGGAAGTCAAGAAAACAGAATAGCTGAGGATGTTGTGACTACAATAGGGAGCTCTGGTCTGTGGGCATGTGCATTCGAATTTCTGGAAGTTTTTGAGAAGTGGCTGTAGGGGATTGAGACATCTGGCCAGGGAGGTGACCAGGGTGTGTGTGAAAGGGCTACTGCTTAAGAAGCCTGCAAGAAAATCCAAGTTCCTTAGCAAATAGCTAGACATACTGCAGGATGGTGATAAGAGTGCAAAGAGACTAGGTTTAGGCAACTTCCCTGTCAGGGCACAGGGAAGGTTGGGTAGATAGAAGAGACCAGACTGCATCAGAATAGGGGTGGAAAGAGCTTAGAGGGACAGGTTAGGGCATGCCATGGTGGGGTTTCTGTGTAAACAGAGATGCAAGGCTCTTCTTTCACCCCATAGCTTTCAATAAGCTTTCCCCAAACTCACACTGATCTCCTTTTTCTTATTCTTCTTTACCAAAGGTTTTATTCGGCTTTATCCTTAAAGTTTCTCTATCCAGACGCAGTTAGACCCTTGTGTTTCTTGTCTATACAACTAGATTATAGCTTCTTCTAGGGCCAGGGCCATGCTAATGCTCCCAGTACTGCCAAGCACAGTCCTGGGTACGCAGTTCAGATGATAAGTAAACAATGACTGGGGTCCCTGTACAATTTTTTTCTTTCACAGAAAATAACACATGTGATACTTACCCCACCTCCCAGGCCTCCATTTTCTCCTTTATAACTACCAGCTTTCCAGTGATTCTAGAGTTCTGTTTGAAGCGCAGCGTGTTCTTGTTTCCTTACAGTCTCAAAACCACAGCTGACACTTACTAGTACATCCTTTGTGCTGGGCTGCCTGCATCAGTTCATTAAATTTAATCCTTCCTGCAAGCCAATGAGTGAGATGCTTTTACTCTCCTCCTTTGACAGAGGAGGAAGCAAAGCTCTGGGCAGGATAAGTAAATTTCCTACATGAGAGGATGCGGCGGGGGTAGTGGAGCAGGGGTCACGCTCTGTTCTGATGGAGCCGTAACTCTTCTCTTCCTGTATTCCTGGGCAGTCCTCCGTGCCCGGGCCAGCCTTCTTTCCTTATGGTGTGTAACAGCAAAGAAGCAGGATTACAGAAGTGCTGCTTGTATGTGATGGCTGATTTTAAATTCTGTTATAAGGCTTTAATATTGTTTAGCAAAATTTAACCCCCCGGAGTCCATGTGGTAACTTCAGTATGGTTTGTGGCCAAGAGAACTCTCAGTATGTGCAAAGGAAGCTCAGGGCTGGTCTTCTCTGGACAGAGTTGAGAGCATGCTCACCTGCTCTACAGAACTCTATTTCCTGTAATATGTGAAGATACTACTAAGGCCCAGAAATACTTCTACTCATAGTAATGAGCTTTGTGACAAGTGTCTGTGCTTTGGGTCTTTCCAACTGAAAGAAAACTGGGTTGAGTACACTGAGCAGGTCATTTAAAACCATAGTGTACAGTAATTCTTTTTTATTTAAAGCAAAAAAAAAATCTGTCATCTTGCTTTTTATTTCAAAGGTGAAATTAATTTGGGAATAAAAATTCTATCAAGGTTGAGTATTTTCCTACCTCTATTGTCTTGCTCCATATTTTTCATTTCTTTTTATAGCTATCTGGAGAAGTTGCATCTGAACGTAAGTCCTGAGTGATTCAGTGTTATAGGGTAGAGAAATGGTCTAGATCTAAACCATTCTAGGAACTAGTTTAATTCTCTGAATTTCAAGAATTTCAAGTCCAGTGGGCAGCCTGATCTACTCTTAACTCCAGAGTCCAGGCTCTGATTTTCTGAATTCTCCAGAAAAAGAAATGCCATGACACCTTACATTAGAATAAACTTGAGCATCTTACAGATCGGTGAGTGCAGTGCTAGTTTGTTTTTTGAGCTTGACTTGCCAGCATCAGAGAAAGTAGGTGTTTGGATCCTGCTTCCCCCTCTGGTATGGAGACTGCTGCCCTGCTGTTCATGTTCTTGTGGAATGTGACTCTAGGAGCAAGAGCTCGAACACTATCCAGACCCCATCTTGTACACAGTGCACAGACACATGAGCTGATGCAGGCGCTCTGGGAGACTATTTGAGGCTGGGTCCAAAGATGCAATTAAGCTTCGGAAAAATCTCCTTAGCACTACTACTTGTGAAGGTCAGACATTCATCTGATTTTGACTGGCACTGGAAATCAAGTATGCTTGGATCTTGTTCATTCTGTATTAAGCGACTGCAAGCTGTCGCAGTAGATTGCCAATTCGAAAGTGTTGTAGAGAGGGTAGTGCCACAAGCTACTTGAAGCAGGATGAGGCTTGCATCTCCTTACTTTTGTGAACTTTTGGTGCATACCTACCTGGGCTTGAGAAACATTTTGCTAAGTGCAACATTAATTCTACTTCTTTTAGCATAGCTTGCTTACCAGCCGAATGCACTTATAAGCAGTATTTTTTGAGGGAGGAGAGTAGTGAACTTTTGCAAAATCGTTTTTTACCACATCTGGAAGGGAAGATATAGGAGGTACTGAAAGTACTATCTTCTTACAAGGCAATCGGGGGAAAACCCAAATCACCGATAAGAACAATTCCTTAGCAACCAGAACCATCAAGGTTGATAAAAATGCAGCAAACCTGCTGGGTCTGGGAAGGGGATGTTTGAAGTTCCACTTCAGGAAGAATTGTTATTCAGCTTATTTTTCTGCCATTATTTTTCCTGTTAAACAAATTGTACAGACAGTATCTTCAGTTACTTAAAAAATTATAAATTGTATTTCAAATGCAAGCTGCACAGAGGTAAAAGCAGAAGCAGTCAGCATATAGTTTCTAATGAGTGGTAACTGAGTAAACTAATTTGCACTTGTGTGTGCACTTTGCTAGAGGCTTCATCTTCTTAAAGAAATGTGCACCAGTATTGTCCATTAGGGGGGAATAACTGTGCAGTGCGAGGGAGGGTCTTCAGTTAGTAGACGCTGGAACCACACATTTTTCCAGCTCTCCCTCTCCAAGCTGTGAGGGCTAAATGGCTGTGAGCCCTGCTGTCTCCCTGCTCCAAGCTGGAGATGTCAGCCCTGCTGGGATTTGAACCTTTGAACCTAAGTCTTGCAGCCCAAGGGAGGATTTCCATGCTGGTATTTGGCTCATACACACCCTTACTGCCTCTTCCTTATTCCCATGACAGGACACAGTAGGCTACATGTGGGAATTAAAAAAAAAAAATCAGAACCAAGTGGAAATTTGCTCCGAGACTGATTCCTCGGTTGGAAAATGTTTACAGGGGCCCAGTAATTACCATAAATGGAATGTGTGTGCTTTAGAAAGACCTCTGCATGGAGTATTGCAAA
>NDGN011372275.1:0-18781 GCA_002564285.1 Tympanoctomys barrerae
AAAAAAAAAAAATAATAATAATAATAATAATAATTATAAAAAATTCAACATCCGCTCAAAAATGTATATTGTATCCTCCTGCTGTCTAGCAAACAAATAAGCTCGGCGATATCTCAAAATGATCCCCTTTAAAAAAAAAAAAAAAGGGAATGACAAGGATATCTGTGATCACCACCTGTACTGGGGTAAATCAAATCTCACCGAAATACGCTGGAGTCCTGACACCAGGACCTGCAAACGTGCCCTCCTGTGGACAGAAGGTCTTTCTGTGAGGTCTGATGATGTATGAAATTCCCACAAGTATGCCTCAGCAACACTGTGTCGCCGCCCGGCGTCCGCCCCTTCAGCTTGCACACACGTAGCCCCTTCCTGCCGCTTTCCGAGCAGCTCTAGAGTCCTCTTTGGTGAGCGTCTTCACTGCTGTGGTGGCCTTGGAGTATGAACTGACTCGAACCGTTTCCCTTTCACAGCCAGCTTGACTTTGGGGACAGCCAGAAGCTGCATGGCACTGACCTGGGGACAAGGAGGGAGAAGATGCTGCCACTGTGTTGGCAGCCTGAGCTCCCCTCTTCTGATCACGCACGCCTCACAGAAGCAGAGACGACAGGGCCCTGGGGAAGGCCCTCAGGCTGCAGGCCCTCATTACGGTGACCTCCAGCCGTCTCTGCCCAACACCAGCCCTGTCAACACCACACTATTGTGGGGCTCTGCCAGCACAACATGTACATATGAAAATAGTCGTGAGGGGCCGGGGAGACGGCTCAGTAGAATAAGCACTTGCCTGGCAAACGCGAGGGCCTGAGTTCAATCCTTGGTTCCACAAAAACACAAACAAACAAACAAAAAGTTATAAAGAACTCAACACAAAGACAGAAAACTGCAATTACTCACAGATGACACTACATGTATATTGAGGCCCATCAAAAGTCTATTAGAATCAATGAGTTTGGAGAGATTTTTTTAGGCCAGATGTGGTGGCACAAGCCTGTAATCCCAGCAGCACCCAGAAGGCTGAGGCAGGAGGAACACCACAAGTTTGAAGCCAGCCTGGGCTACAAAGTGAATTCAAGGCCAGTCTGAACTACGTAGCAAGACCCCTGTCTCAAAAAAACTTCAAAGAAATAGTTCTTAAAATCAGTATATCGAAGTAACCTGCACTTCTAAACTCATGCAATGATGTGAAACTAATCTTAAAAAATATTAAAGTATAAGAGAATTCCCAACAAAGACACACAAGATCTGTTTGGGGGGAAAAATCATAAGATCTTATTTCTAGACATTACAGAAGACCTAAGTCATACCTCAGCAGACTTTTATACAGAAATTATCAAAACTGGCTTTAAGTTTCAAATGGAAATCAAACGATCAAGAACAGGCAAAGGAGTCTTGAAATGAACAAAACTGAAGTGCCCACTCAGGTGTCAGGACTGCTACAACAC
Source organism: Tympanoctomys barrerae (assembly GCA_002564285.1). Classification (NCBI taxonomy): domain Eukaryota; kingdom Metazoa; phylum Chordata; class Mammalia; order Rodentia; family Octodontidae; genus Tympanoctomys; species Tympanoctomys barrerae. Next base: position 1,440 of record NDGN011372275.1, read on the forward strand.
TGCAGTGCAGTCAGGACACAGGCCACAGCAGCCGAGGCCACGCTAGGAGGAAGAGCCGCAAGTGCAGGCCCCGGCAGACGCTTCGCCCGACTGTCTGCAGAGACTCCCGTCCACAGGTGGCTGGATTGCTCTGTCAGCGCGGCGTGTCAGAGGAAACACTGGCGTGCACACGCTCACGACAGCGCTGGACGGCTGCAGGGCGACAGCAGGGGAGGGGGAAGAGGGGCAGGGAGGGCCGCAAAGTCTCAAACTGAAGCTCCTCCCGCCTCACCTTCCCAAACAGCTGGGATTACAGGCAAGCACCACCATGCCCAGATGGACATTTCTTTTTACAGTACAGAAATGTTTCTTTAAGGAGTCTCCGAATTAAGCCAGGTAAGCCACGTTAGTGGTGACAGGTACCCAAACCTATAGCCAGACAGAATCTTTGATGAAACAAGATATCACATCTTAGCTTTAAAAACCAAAGCTATAAGGAAATCAACCCGAGAGTATCCTTGTGACACCTTAGCAAAATAAGATGCTAACGGGAGCCCGTGAGCTGTGCAGTGACACTCACCCAAGACCACTGCCAATTTCTCCAGCTGCTACGAAGGACTGCAGACTCCTGGTCACTTTCACAGTGCACGGCGATAGCACACTTACCATCCGCCCACGTGCTGGCTGGAGGGCAAGCCCGGGGCCTCTGGCACGGCGCTCCACCGCGCAGCTAGAGCCCCAGCCTGTGCTGCACCCACTAAGGCCACAGCGGCACTGTGAAATAGCGACTCACGCCTAAACGTGCACTTGGTGGCGTTATGGGCCGATTCCTCTTCTTAGGGTATAAGGCTGACCAGCTGGAACCCACCGGGCAGCTCCCAAGCTCTCTGAGGGAGCACTCTGCAGTCACAGCGGTCATACATACTCAGGCACTTCCTCTGTGACAAGAAGGCAGGACACTTTTATCAAGTGGGGGCTGGCTGGCTTCCTAGGGGGAAAAACTCTCTGCTGTCTACCAGGTGATCTGGAAGAGTCCTACTACTCCATCACCTCAGCGACACGCAGACATAGACGCGCCGCTCGCTTCCTACGTGCACCGGGGAGCCTTTCAGAGCCCAGAACCAAGCCCACTCACTGACTGCAAGGTGCCAACACTGCGATGAAACCTGAAAGCTAAGAAAAAATAACTCTGTGGGGGCGAGCGCCTGTAATCCCTGCGCTCAGGAGGCTGAGGCAGGAGGATCACTACAAGTCCGAACTGCATAGAGACCCTGTGTCTAAAAGAGAAGAAAGAAAAAACTCATACACTGACTTGTGTGCCGCAGAGAGGGCGCTGCACGCCTGCTGTGCGCAGGTGCTACCCGGACCCTGGCCGGCTCAACACCTCCCTCAGGTTCCCGCAGCCAGCTGTCCAAGGAGTCACTCCGGCCATGTGCTGGGCATCAACGATAAGTTTGGGCTTCTCCAAAGGACAACTTTTCCTCTTTTTCAAAATTAAAGCAGTTCTTTACTACTATGCCTGATAAAAACACCTAAAGGTCAGTTACAGTACAGCGGACTTGGTTCAAGGACCTGGAAGATGAAGAAAGGGAGGGAGGCAGGCTTGGGGAAGAGGGAGGGCAGGCGGGCAAGAAGGACGAGACAGATCAGGTCTGGCAGGTGTGGTGGCACACGCCTATAACCCCAGCATTTGGGAGGCTGAGGCAGGAGGACTGTTGTGAGTTGGAGGCCAGCCTGGGCTACAAAGCGAGCTCATGGTCAGCCTGAGCTGCATAATGAGACCCTGTCTCAGAAAGACCACACATAAAGAAGGAAAAGGTCAGGTCTGCTGCTTAACTTGCTACCCCAACGCCCATCTCAGGTGCGCTTCTGCGTAGCAGTCACCAGCAATATACCTCTTTTCCCAGGCAATACCCAGCAAAGTCACTTAAATGCAGCGCAAACCTCTGCAGCGTTTCCTCCTTATCCGTCCACCCTACACCGATGGACTCCGCCAGCCACAGACCCCAAATACTGGACGGACATTGCACCTGAACTAAACACATACACTTACTGTTGCTGCTCCAAAGAATACAATCTAACAGCTACTTGCTACCACTTCCACTGTGTCAGGTACTGTAAACAATCTAGAGGTGATTGAGAGCACACAAGAGGGCACGGTGGGCTCAGCACAAATGCATCCAAGGATCTGGGCATCTGCAGGACTTCTGGAACCAGTGCCCATGGGCACAAAGGACCTCCTGCACACAAATGCACACACACGCATGCAATGTGCGCCACACGCCATGCTTCCACACATGGGCTTCCACACATGCATACTGTGCACGTGTTTACACAGGCATATGTACAGAAACATCAGCAGTTAAAACTAGGGTCAGTTAGCTTTCTGGTAAGAGGGATGGTGGAAGAGGAGCAGAGAGGGGAAGGGGTCTCTTAGGCATCACCTCCTAGCCTGTCCTCTACACTGAACACCCAGACAGCTGCAAAGAGCACCTGTGAGACACCAGGTGGGACCCCCCCCCATACACACTCTCTCTCGAGTCTGATTCACCCAACAGCAGCCACCTGAGGGTAGAGAAAAGACTGCCCTCACCTCGCCCAGAAGACTTCCCAATCCACCGTGCAGATTGAGATTGAGAACTCAACCTCCTTTGGGACAGCCCCAATTTAAGCTGTTACTTCAACACACATTTAGTATTTATTTTTTAATATGGAAAAATGGGCCAAGGTTTGCCACCGAGGAGTCATGTCGTGAGCTCAGCCCAAACACCTGGCTGCCACCAGTGATCACTGTAATGTACTTCTAATGAGGCTGGATCCCGACCAAGACCAAGACGCTTTACCCATTAAATAAAGTTTCCTCAAGCTTGCTTAAAGGATCATAATTTTTTAATACTCACATGCAGAATAAGCTAAAACAACTTCCTTTTTCTCCTAACAGGATGCCGGCTGGAAATCAGGCCTAGAAAATAGGCATTCTTCAAAAAGCAAGTGCCTTGCACTTTACAACGTCTCATGTGGAGTGGCTAAATGAAGAGGAGGCCCCTCAGAGATCTGCTTCTGGGGGCCCAGGCGAGGCTGCACCCATTCCCAGCCCGTGCACTGCCCGCAAGGAGGTGAGCAGGCTGCTCCAGAGGTGAGAGGAGGGGCAGGAAGGAGCCCGAGGACCCACGCCTCTGATTGTGGTGCTGAAAACACAGGCCTTGCGGTGTGGGAAGACCCCAAAGGTTCACCTCCAGAGAAGCCCTGCAGGTCCTAGGAGTAGGGGAGGGACACGCCCTACAGCTGCGCCCACAGTTATTAACAATTCAAGGTGCCCCTGCTAAGTGCCAGGAACCACCTACCTTCTGCAATCAGTCGCTAATGGAGGAAACTAAGAACCTCAAGCCATGCACCCTCGGGCACAGCTGGGATTCGAACCCAAGGCCTGCAGGCACCAAGACCGGGGTCAGCGCTCCCATTCCACTGGTGAGGCAGGGCCTGGAAAAGACCAGAGCGACCGGGGGCCCTTTCGGCTGCCCCACTGCTCTTCCCTACACACCAGAGAGGCCTCAGGGACAACCACTGGTGTGCGAGGCAGCCAGAAACCAAACGAAAAGAGAGGAAAGCAGCCAGCCGGGCGCATGCGACCTCTGCTGTGAGCAGCCCGCCCGCGCGAGAGGCGGGTCCTCCCTGCGGCTGCACGGTACACCGGCCGCTCGGGAAAGCCAGCTTCCTGCAGCTGGGTGCTCCGCGCACACCTTCCTGGCGTCACTGGCCACTAATCCTGCCCGCCCTCCGCTGCCAGCCTCCGCCTTTGGGTGCGGTGCGGGCCGAGCACCTCCTTGGAATCAACCCCTCTCGGGCCGCAGCAGCCAGCGCTGCCTCTCCGCAGGAGGAAACACTTAAGTGAACCCCACTTCCAGCATCCAGGCAGCGCATAGCGCGTCCTGGGGATCCCCTAACGAGCAAGTCAACAGCAGGTGCAGAGCCCTGGGCACGGAGTCTCGCAAGGCACAGCCATGCTGCTCAGCGGGAGCTCAGTGCCCTCCACCTGCCCCTCCGCTCGCCCTGACCTGAAGCTGGGGACAATCCGCCAGGCTCTCGCTCCTCCCTCCTCGCCCCTGCCCGGCCTAGCCCGCGGTGCAGGACACCATCCGGGCCGAGGGCACCCAAAGCTCGGCTCTGCAACCCCGCGCCCGCCTGGAAAGCCAGTGGCGCGCGCACCTTGGCGACACAGCAGAGGCCGAGCGGGCTGTGCTCTGGCGCTAGTCCCCGCCGCCCGGGCCTGGGCCCCGCCGCGCGCCCCGCCTCAGCCCGCACCTGCCGCGCGCACTGCACCGCCAACTGGCCGCCGTGGCCTGGCCTGCCTTGGCCTGGCCCGGTCCCGCCGGGTTCCCGCTCGGCTCGGCTCGGCCCGGCTCTCGCCGCTGCCGCTGCTTCCCGTCACGTGCTGGTCCGGCCCCGCGAGGGCGGCGCTCGCCAGTCCCCGGCAGGGTAGGGCGGACCGCGCTGACAAGGTTGGGCCCGCGCTCCTCTAGGCCACGCGGAGTGGGGATGGGGAGGTCCGGAGCGTCCGCACCGAGCGGACACCAGCAGCGGGGCTTCTGCGGGCGTCTCCCCGGTTTGTGTGCAGTCCGCGCGGGCTGTTCCTGCTTCAGGTCTGTCCACAAGAAACCAAGATTCCAGAGTCTGAGCCCACCTCAGGGCCTGGCCAAGGTCTGATTTTCAGGATGGGAGTGAGAAGCGCCCCCAGGACTGCAGGTGCAGGAGGCCAGTGGACCAAGCCCCAGTTTCGGTGCCCACCCGCCCTACTGACTGTGCCCTCGCTTTCCCTCAGCCCCTGTACTTCACCAAGACGTCGTTACCCTAACACAGATGACCCCAGCCTCGAGTGGACATCAACTCCACAATGCCCTCTTCAATTGCAAAAGGAAAACAGGGCCAAGGAGCCGCCAAGTTCCTCTTTGTGCTGCCTGTCCCCTACCTTCTTCAGTGGAGATGGGCTTCAGGGGACCTCAAGGAAGCACTGTCACACTCCCAAGCGGGCACCAGGCAAAGCCAGCCCAGGTTTGCAACCAGATCTCCAGTGTGTGTGACTTGTCACCAACTCACCCAGGGCCACTGGGCCGAGAATCCACATTTCCACTTTTTCATTTTAGGATCCAACACAACACACCAAAGCCCGCAGCCAACACAGGGTCCTGCACACCACACCTCACAGACTTTTCATTGGAGAATGGTAATGTAAAACACACCTAAGAGCGCGCTGGTGCATTTTAAGCTCAGGTATACTTCAGCCAACGGTAATTATTTGCAACACGGTATCTTACACAACACTACCAATGAAAGGATGGCACACAAAGGCCTTCGTTCATGACATGCTCGCTCCATAAACACGTCCTGAGCCCCTATCAGTACATGCCTACTAGGGACCAGTGGGCAACTCCAGGGAAATGTAGGAGCCTGCCCTAAGGAACTCTCCCCCAGTGAGGTGACACCAGGAACTGCAATGCTGTCTGGTTCCCCTGAGCTCTATTTTTCTCAAGCATGGCCACCAAGCAAACAATATTAGGGAGTGAACTCTCTGCATCTTTTTTTTGTCCTTTTCAGACAGGGTCTCGCTATGCAGTTCAGGCTGGCCTTGAGCTCACCTTGTAGCCCAGGTTGGTCTTGAACTTACAATGATCCTCCCAAGTGCTGGGGTTACAAGTGTGCACTACCATGCCTAGTCTAAACCTCTCCATCTTTGAGTGAAGTATAAATTCTGATCATATTTAGCTTAGAATGGAGAGCACCCTCTGATTCCTTTACAACTATGGCAGACAATACCATGCAGGAATAAACCTGCCTACAAACTCAGATGTGCAATAAGGTCTCATTCCTTGCAGTGACAATTCTGTTGACAGGAGTCCCTTTCATCCCTCAGGGATGAGCCTCAGCAGTCCCAGGATCCCTGATCCACAGGAATCCCCAGATGTTCTTTATCTACTCTGGTGTTTGGATTTTGGTTTCTGGTTTCAGGCTGTGTGTGACGTCCTGGCTGTGAGACATGGCTGAAATTGGTGAGGCAGCTCTGCTAAGTGGGTCAACTTCAAGTGTCACCCAGAACTTTTTAAAACGCAAGGACCAGGGTTTCCTCATTGACTTCCTAAATCAGGAGCTCAGAGCAAGACGCAGTTACGACACTGCAAACCCTCCAAGGCTCCACTCCAGCCAGCAAGGCAGAACATTACTGTTCCTCCCGCCTTGGAGGCCAGAGAGAGCCAGACTCTGAATCTTGATTGTTTTGTTTTAACCTCAAATAACAATTCCCTCTATCCTGAGGTTCTTGCTTCAGAGGTACATAGAATCGCATCAGTAGCTTTAGACAAAGAAATACTTGTAGCGGAGAGAAAAAAGGACAGCTCTTACCTGCCACAAAACATTTCCTCCAAAGAAGAGTCTGAGGTCTCAGGTTATTTGACTGGTCCAGAAAAACCCAGGGAAAAAGAGTACACAAAGACTTGTAACCATGCCTTCAAACTATTAGTTTGCCTCTTACAACGCCATTCTACTGCTGCTACCTTTTAATGACAACCAAAGGTCCAAACACATTTCCAGGAAACACAAAAGTAGAGGCATTTGACAAACTTCAGCTCCCATCCTTACTGACATTATGATTTCCATCTTACAGACAGGGCGCTGGAGCAAGGTGAGCAGAAGGGTTTGCTCTGGGTGAGCGGAAGGTGGGCCACTCCGAAGCCAGCCCTTCCTCCTGGTCTCTAGGCTGCCTATTACTAAACCCTTCTAGACAGATACTGTGCAGAACCCAGTGCAGGTTCTCAAGCACCCACTCTGTACAACTGTTACATAATCCCCTCTCTGATCATTCAGTCTTCACAGAAAGTACTAGTCCAGCACTGTTCTGAAGACTAAGGCTGTGATTAAGTTACCCAAAGTCTCTGTGAAGTAGAACACAATCGGAAATGAGGTCTGCTTTCAAGCCAGGCTCCTCCCAGGGTAGCTGCTTTTGCCACTAAATCAAGGAGCTTCCTGATGGAGACGCAACATATGGTCATATTTTGGGACATGGAATGTCTGATGTTAATACACGAAGCTAAAACACATCAAGCTTGGATACTATGATCAGTTTTTAAGACTGTGATCAATTTGGGGTATATCACTGAATCTCTTTCAGATCTGCCTCCTCTACGCTAAAATTAAAAAAAATGCAACTGGTTAGCTCCGGCTTGGTTTGTATTTTTTTATGATCAACTTTTAAGTTCCCTCCCAGCTCTGAAGTTCAGTTTCTACACATGGAAACATCTCTTGGATTTAGTTCTCTTTTTGATTTGGCATCTCACTTGTTTTCCATTATTCATCAAGGTTTATCTTCTGGCATCACTGGTATTCTTCACATCTTTGCAGACAATGCAGTAATTTCCAGTAGCATGATATGTTAAAGAGGCAGAAGGTAAAGACTCAGAAGGTATCTGCAAGTGTATCTGTAATATCCACAAAGCCTTGAGGACATGTGGCTCTCCCAAGAGCGATCAAAGACAGGCAGCAGAATTTCTAGTCTACTAGTTACTGGAAATCGGACCACAGTTACACCTACCACAACCTCTTTAAACTAATAACTGAGTAGGACTGAAGAAACAAAGGCTAGAAAAGACAAGGAAATCATAACCAAAAAATTGCATTTTTAAGACTGCAATTTCTTCACCCCATTAAAGTCACGAGGTGATCCATATCTGAATTAGCCTGGTTAAATTTAGGCTCCTTTCCTTCCACACTCCTCACAGCCCGTCCAAATCTCTCAGGAACAGAGTCGATGGATTGGCCTCACTGAGAGAGAGAAAGGAGTAGGACCCTCATCATAAAATGGGAACAGATTGAGAGAACTGAAAAAATGCTTAAATTATCCATTTAAAAAGTAAAACAAAGTAACAACAAAAACAGCTGGACTTATATCTGTAATACGGGCCAGCCCCCTCCGGGAGGTGGGCTATCTCGCTCCTCGCCCCCACAAAAGCACAAATGTTTCCAGCTTCAGAAAAATACGGATCATTCTCTCCCAAGGACCTGCACGAGGTTCCAGTGTTCACCATTTAACCTCCAAAAAAAATCACCGTGCTTCTTTCTGACCCGTCCTGAAAATTCTTTTTCCCAGAGAGGTGTCAGCCAACCTGCAAACATTCTACAGGTATGCTAGGTTAGATTTATATCTCGGTTTGGGCCCTCCTCGGACCCTGTCCAGTGACAAAACTCTTATTGCAACTACTGTATTTAGTCTTGCTTTTCGTCATTCTGTGATTTTGAGCAAATTATCCTCCCTGCGCCTCAGCTTCTTCGTCTGAGCAGCACTCTAGCGGTATGTACCTCGTACGACGGTGAGGCGTGAGCTAAGCCGGTCAGACAGAAAAGCTAACAGTGGTCCGGCTGTCGCTCCTGGCGCTTCCCAGCCGTCGTCACTTCACTCCGGAGCTGGTTACTTCCGGCATTTCAGCACCTGGTAGTTGAGTGCTTATGAAGAGGCGCTGCTAAGGGGGAATTAATGAAGTCGTCTCTGGTCTTAGGGGACTTGCGTTATACACGTCGGGGGTTAAAAAGACGAAGTCATTAGAAAAAGCAAGCCGGCTCCCGACGTGACCAGCGCCCCACCTCGGGTCACAAGTGTGCGCTCCCCGCAGGCCGCTAGCCCGAGGGTCCCTGGGGCCTCCGCCATCGGACGTCACTGGAGGCGCGCCCTATGGCGGCCGCACGGTGAACTTCGTTCTGCCCTCTTCCCGCGAGGCTTGACGTGCCATTCATTTGTCCGTCTCTTTCCTTTGATTTGTCATCAGCTGGCGGGCGCCGCCCACGGAAGGAGTGGCGGGACGCGCGGCGCAGGTGAGTGACGACTCACACTCGCGTCGTTATATACGTCACTTCCGGGACGCTTTCTCCGCGGAGCCTTGTGGGTAGCTGGCCGGGGTCTCCTGGCGACGACCATGGCGGGGGACGTGGGCGGACGTAGCTGCACGGACTCGGAGCTGTTGCTGCATCCGGAACTGCTGTCCCAGGAGTTCCTTCTTCTCACTCTGGAGCAGGTTGGGCGCCGAGGGAGGGAGGGCGGCCTGTCCGGGGAGGCTCGCCCCGAGCGGCCCTCGGGGACGAGCGGCATCCCGCCGCCGTCGCAGCTCCCGCCGGGCGTGTGAGAAGAGGCGTCCCCAGCGCCTCGGGCGCGGGGCAGGAGCACGGCCGTGGGCGCGGCGGCGCGGCGGGCTCTGCGGCTGCTGCGGCCCCTGAACGTAGGTTAGCAGTCGGGCGAGCGGTGCCTCCCGCGCGGCTGCCGGAAGCTTTCCCCGGAGCGTGCGGCCCCCCGTCGCCCCGCGTGTGCCCGCGCGCGACGCTGCTTCTCTCTTTCCTCGCGCGGTCCTGCCAGATGGGTCGTCTCCGTAGTGACCTTTCCTTGCGGCTCTCGGATCGGGAGTCCGTCAGAAGCGGCCAGGAACTTGCTAGAAGAGGTCGCGGACTCGTCTCCGGGTTCTCAGTAAATTTGGAATGTGGACTGAAAATTTGAATTTTTAACTGGTTCTTGCCATTTGCCCAAGGACTACACTTCTAGAGCCGCTGGGACAGCAGTCCGCTGTACTGGAAAAAAATAACAAAATTAGCTTTTAAGTTTAAAACAAGGGGGTTAAGTTTATCGGGGCACCCTTTTCCAGCCTTTCTGAGTTGAAGTTGAAAGGATTATAATCTTTTTTCACATGTTTTTGCGTCCTGAGTGCAGGCCGTCTAACTGTCCCTGAACTCGTGCTGTGTCTTTCTTGATGTCGGGAATGCGCTTTAAGGAGTGAGGAAATGGGGTGGTTCAGATGAGGGTGATCGGGCAGTAACTGAAAGCTGCTGGAAGCGAGCAGAGAGACCCCGCGCGGCGGCTGTTCTGCGCAGCCGCTGTCGCGGCCCTCGCGGGGTCTGCAGGCTCCTTCTGCAGGCTGGGCAGCCTTGGGAAGCACTCCGGGCTCGCGGGAGAGCGCGTACTCAGCACACCTCAGGCTCTGGGTTCAGTTCCTAGCAACAAAGCAAGACAAGGAGGCATGGCATTAGAGAGACAAGAGGAATACACAGCTTGTAGGGCGACGCTTGGGCTTTTGTCCCGCCAGTTCAATCGTAATGGTAATACCCAAGGAAGCTTATTGGCAGAGTGGAGTAATTGCTAGCTTTGTCTTGTATGTTTTCGCCCCATCGTCAGTCACCATAGCTGGTGTTACGAGAAACGGCCTTCCAGCCTGGAGCAGTGCCCGGGCAGTTGTTTGCAGCCCGTGACAGTTACAGTCTGTGACCATTGTCTTTCAGTTGAGGCTGAACTCTATATTTGCAGCCTTTAACCTGTGTGTGATACCACATTTAAAGTGACTTACAGGGCTGTAGATGCTTGTAGGATTTTGAAAATGGTTTTATAATTTCTTGTTTAAATAACGTTTTACCATTTTAGGTACTTATTAAAATGAAAGGTGTTCTTTGGAAATTAACTTTTGTTTCCTTTTCTGCAGAAGAACATAGCTGTAGAAAACGACGTAAGAATAAACAAAGACAATCTTACTGATCTTTATGTCCAGCATGCCATACCATTGCCGCAGCGGGAATTGCCAAAGAATAGATGGGGGAAAATGATGGAAAAGAAGAGAGAACAACATGAGATAAAAAACGAACCTAAGAGGTACTTTGGAATGCTTTTAGTTTTTGTCTTATGTGACTAAAAAGTTTTGTTTTATTCTCAGCTACACTTAAGTTAAAGAAAGTCATTTGGCTGCTTACTGACATAAGGCACTGAGGTTATAGCTGTGAACAAATTAAAAAAATTCCCTGCTCACGTTTTATTTGGAGAAATGTTTTAAAAGCTAAGTATATGGTATGTTACATAGTGAAAGATGGTAAAGGCAGAGCAGGAAGAATTGGATTTTGCAAAATAGCCTGGAATAACTTTACTGACAAGTGCCTTTTCAGGGGTGAGGCCTGCAGGAAGCAGCAAGGCAGCCTTCCAGCACAGCGCAGGGGTGCAGAGCGAAGGGTGCCCGCTTGCCCGGGGCAAGGCCTGCTCACAAACGGTGGTGACTGCTTGTTTGCTTATTTTTCATTTCATGTATTTGGTGTAGGCTCTCACTACGCAGCTCAGACTCGTAGTGACCCTCCTGTTATCAGCCTCCCTAGCGCTGGGGACCACCCCTGGACTCAGTAGCCAGAGCAGCATGCAAACTGGGAATCGAACCCTGGTCCCTGTACTTGCCAAAGCAAATGCTTAGTCCACTCTTAGTCCATCTTGCTGGCCCCCATTGGTAACTGTTTAAATTTTTTAAATATATTATAGTTAAAGATGCGCTTTGTAGCTGGGCACAGCTCCCCGAGAACTTGGGCTTTGCTCTGAGAAGCCACCAGAGGGTCTTGAGCCTGTGCCAGCACTGGCACCCTCAGATGCCATTTTAACAGGCCCACTGTGCCCACCACGGAAGGTTTAAGGTGGGTGCCTGGCAAGGTGGAAGCACCCGAGTCATCAGGAGGCCCTGGGTTCGTCCCTGCACTGCCCGGTGGCTGCTCTCACTCAGGGTGAACTGCGCAGGGTAGGTCTGTGTTTCAAAGGTGGAACCAATGGGATTTGCTGAATGTTGGAGAAAAGATGACTGGAGGTAAGACCCCAGTCTTTGAATAATGCAGAAGCAGAGAGCCTGTCAGCTAGTTTTAGGTACACTGATGAATATTTTTAAATTTCAGAAAATTGTTTGTAAAAGCACAAGGCAGTAGCTTTGCTTTCTGAAAGAAGGTTGGGAGTGACTTGATTAGTGTCATGGCTAGTAAATGAGGACACACTTTCTGAGGCTCTGAGGAGGCGTGCTGTCTCCTTGCCTCTGTCTGCCTTACCACAGATGGGTGTTGTCTGCTGCTGCTGCTTTTCTTTCTTTCTTTCTTTTTTTGTCATTTGGACTTAGGGTCCTACCACGCAGCTCAGGCTGGCCTTGAGCTCACTCTGTAGCCCAGCCCAGGCTGGTCTCGGGACTTGCAGTGATCCTCCTGCTTCAGCCTCCAAGTGCTGGGATTACAGATGGGCACCACCCCACCCAGCTATCTGCTTTCTTTTGGGGGCCTCTGTTTGTAGGGCACTGTCCTGAGTGATATGTTGGAGGTAGTGGGAGAAGATGGAGTAGAGGGCTGGGGACAGAGGAATACACATCTGCGATGAGTAGTTTTAATCTCTGGTTTCAAAGAAAAACTCCTGATTGAGAATATTCCCCAGGCTCATTACAGGCGCATTGTCTTTTGGAAGGCAAGTGTATATGCAGTCTCTGTTGACAGAAAGATGTTTTGGTTCAGATTAAACGTCGTTTTAGCTTGATGGGTACATTCAGGGCCAGGCTGTGTGCATTCCACAGACCGCAGTAGTGCTGCAGAGCCTCTTCCGCGGTCCTGCGGGTTGGATCTGGAGGCTGCCCTGAGCTGTGCCCAGCCTCTTTGTGTGTTATCCCAAGATGGTCTCACTAAGTTGCCTGCACTGGGCTCGAACCTGTGATTCTAAAGCCCAGCCCGGGTCACAATAGAAAGAGCTCGGCATGGAGCTTAGTACAGAGGCCCTAGGCTTAGTGCCCTGCAGAAATGCATGGGTGGGCGGGCGCATGGCTAAAAATGGACATTTCAGAGGCTGAACTAGAAGGCCTGCAAATCTTACCCAGCTAGAATTGGGTCAGTGTTAGTTAGTGTAGAAAATGCCTTTTCCTTGGCCACTGCTCCTAACTGGAGTAGAGGGTTCTGCCTCCTTTTGTAGACTGCCTCTTGGTGTAGCTCTATCGTTTGCCTCTTAAGATAACATCTGATTGTGATTGGCGTGGCCAAGAAGCCCGCCGTGCACTGTTGTTAGCCAGAAATCTTGTTTGAAGTCCTAGGGTCAGGTGGCTGACTGATGCTTGAAGAACACACTCATCTTATGTGCACATTAAGTGAGCTGGCTAGATTTCTTATGAATATCCTACACTTCAGATAAAGCACTAGAAAATTTCCTCTTTTGAAAGAGTGAGCCCAGAAAATTTCCTTTTCAAGAGTTCCGTGGTCTTCTCAGCAAGCATAGCTGCTACTTTGTCATTAACTCTGGATCCTGCCGAGCTGCTCTGGTGCCTGACAGCACCCCCATGTGTGCCCCTCTGATTTCAGGGCCAGTACTGTGGACGCGTTGCGGAAGAGACCCCTCATCGTGTTCGATGGAAGCTCGACTAGCACAAGCATAAAGGTGAAGAAGACAGAGAACGGAGCCCCCGACCGCCTCAGGCCACCCCCTCGGGCAGGCGCCACCACTAACACCTTTCGTAAAGTACCCAACTCCTCATCCAGCATCTTGCCCCTAAACTTGTCTTCCACTTTGCTTACAAATGATAAAATAGAACATGGAAATAGTGACACTAAGCAGAACCATGACGTAACACACAGGAGAAGTCCTCCAGGCACTGCGAAGTCGCCACCCTTGTCCCCTGTTGGAACGACACCTGTGAAGTTGAAGCGTGCTGCTCCCAAAGAGGACACGGAGGGCCCAGTGAGTTTCCAGGGCCCGTGCCGTTGGGCGGTGTGGAGGGCTGGCCTGGCGATACTGCCCGCACTCTGGAACCCTTGCAGAGTGATAGGTTTTTTCGGGAAACCGGTGCAGTAGAAAAACGGGCAGAAGGAAAAAGGGAAAGGGGTTTTATTTTCTTTGAGGACATGGAGAGAATTTGGGGAAGATAAGGAATTCCCTTAATTAAAAAAGGGAGGCTGAGGCTTTTATGGGCTTTTGTCAAGTGGAGTTTGAAGGGGATGTTTAGATATGCCCGAGAGAGCTGATTGGGGGTCTTTCCTGAGGCGGGGTTGAGGGGAAGAGTGGAAGTAAATTACGTCCTGGCTAAGTTGGAGAAGAAGGGGGAAGTGGTCTTGGAGAGATGGGCTTTTGTTTTAAGGGCATTGGCCATATTAGATGACCACTATGATGATTTTAGCAATTCATACTAGGGCTAGAACCTATCATTTCCATCTTTTGGTAGGTATGAGAAGGGACAGTGTGTCTCTTAGACTGCTTCCTGCTAAACAGGGGCGTCGTCTTGGGGGCAAGGAAGGTTGACGGGACAACGGTTTATTCCCATGGAGAAGTTAGCGCCAGGTGTCTCGGGTTTATCATTAGTGACGGCTCACATTGGAGACTGAAGAAACCTTGAAAGAGTTTAAAATGATAGCATGTTATGAGTACATGTCGTCATTATTAAAGGACACAGGAGGGGAAGCAAGAGGGGAGTCTGATTTGAATGTTATTTTACCACAGCCGTGTTGAAGAGGAGTATCGAGTTTTAGTTTTTTATATTAATTTGAGGAAAGGGAGACAGGTTCATCTGTAGGACTTCAATACAACTGTATTCAGGGGCCTCATCAAAGGTATAGAATAATGTGGTGGGATTGGGAGGGCTCCAGGGGAAATAGTGATAGACAAATCCGCTATGACCAGTAAGTGATTTGTTGTATGCGAGCAGTCGTTTGAGCTAGAATTGTCTTATGTGTGATGAGCTCACTAAGGTGAAGAGGGTGAGTGGACTATGATAAATTGTCTTCAAGTGAACTTTTTGTCTCTCCTTAGTGTGGCTGCTGTTGTGTGAGGAGATATGGAGTCTATCTGTGAGCTGTGTTGTCTAGTTGTTTAGAAAGGTAGGCTACTGCCTGAAAGGATGGTCCCTTTTTATGTCGTAAGACATCCACTGTTAATGACCCTTCGAGGTGGTGTATACACGGCTAAAGTCCGAGTGGGGTTGGATAGAGTGAGAGCCGGGGCCCTTAGGAGAGCCTGTTGTAGCTTGTGAGAGGAGGAACGTATAGGAGCAGTGGGGTCAAGGGGCTCTAACAGGGAACCCTTTGATGCCCTAGAGAGAGGCTGTGCCAGAGAGGCGAAGTCGGGATTCCAGAGGCGGAAGAAATTAGCAGACCAAGGAAGGAGAGGACTTGCTGTTTGTGGCCGGCCCCCGAAGTTCATGAAGGAGGGCTTTGTGGTCGGCTGTGATCGCACGAGTGGTGGGAGTGCGGGTGAGTCCAGATATTTGACTTTTGGTGAGGCTATCTGAACTTTGGAGGGAGAGATGCCATACCTCATCCTGACAGAAAATTGAGAAGAGTAGCTGTGTGTCACAGGGCTGGGACATGACAGGGAGAACAAAGAAGGAGGTCGTCTGTATATCGGAGGTGCAGGCTGGGCTTGAGGCCAAGGGTCTTGAGATCAGCAGCAAGGACTTGGCTAAAGAAATAAGACTGTCTCTGAACCCCTGAGGTAGGACTGTATGTGAGCTGTTGAGATCGGAGAGTGTCTGGATCAGTCCATGAGAAGGCAAAGAGGTCTGGGCATTTGGGGTGGAAGGGAATGGTGAAGGGAATGGTGTAAGGGAATGGTGAAGAAGGCAGGAGTCTCTTCTGATGTTTGGGGCTCTCAGGTAATGGGGATTGTAGGGAAACGCCATGGGATCTCTGAGGCACATTAGTATAGCAATGGCATGTGTAGCACAAGTGGGACTGGAAGTGTCTCAGAGTGTGTTGTCGACAGTGTGTTGTCGACAGGAAGAGGGAGGGAGGAGCTAGCTGTGTACAGAAGTTGGGTTTGTAAGATGTACACTGTGGAGAGAGAGGGGAGAGAAATGGAGCTTTTGGAGGAGGTCTCTCCCCATGAGAAGTAGGGGACAGGTTGGGATCACAAGGAAATTATGAGTGAGGAGCAGTGTGTGGAGCCAGCAGGAAGTGGGCCTGTCTGGAGGAGTCATGTAGGTCGGCCATCAACACCCACTATGGAGACTGTAGAGCTAGCATAGTGACTTTAGAACTCAGGCAGAACATTAGATGTGGTCTCCATGTCAGCAAGAAAAGTTTTTTTACCTGTCTAGTGAGATTTGGTACTCTGACAAAGATACCTCGATGTGGACTGTGGAACCCACGCTCTGTTGTTGCTCTTCAGTGGCAAGACCAAGGAGGTCAAGTATATGGATCTGGCCGTAGCGAGTTTCCTGTGAGAGCAGGGAATTGGATGACATACCCGCTTTCTGGCGGGCAGGGCAGTCACATTTCCAGTGACGCTCAGGCTTGTAGATGTCCTGGTGATGGCTGCAGTTTGGGGCAGGCTCATGCCCAGTGTCCTCCTTCGTCACACTTGTCTCGGGTCGCAGCATTGCTTAGGTTCAGCATTACCTCATCAAGGTCCTGTTTTGATGGAAGTCCCGAGTGTCACAGCCAAAAGTTGGCACTATGTATAGTTAATTTTGGTCTCTATTATTGAAGACAAGGAAAGTTAGATTAAATAAGTTTTTCTGTAGGGCTTGAAGGCTGAGCTCTGTCTTTTTAGCTTGGCATGAATGTCAGCAACAGGGCTGGGGAGATAGCTCAGTAGAATAAGCACTTGCCTGGCGAGCGCAAGGTCCTGATTTCAATCCCCGGTACTGCAAAAAAAATTTTAAAAGTGAATGAATGTTAGCAACAGATAGGGCTATAAAATAGGAATTATAACAATTTTTTCTAGGAGAATCTGGGTCTATATTAGTATATTTATTTTTCATTCATTCATTCATTTATTTATTTATTTTTGCGGAACCAGGGATTGAACTCAGGCCCTTGAGCTTTCCAAGCAAGCACTTATTCTACTGAGCCATCTCCCCGGTCCCTATATTAGTATATTTAGTTTGGCGCAATATACTTGATTATTAGAATTTTATCTGAGTGTCAAGTACCTTGAAATATAAAGTGTAACCAGAGAAGTTATTTTTTACCAACCATGGACATTTCAGCAGTTAAGTCCCAGTAGAATGTTGACGGATAACGGTTACATACCTTTTCAGAGAACATTCGACATCAGTAGTCACACATAGTAGCGTAGCGCAGCGGTCGTAACGTGATGCACGCTCCACTGTGTCTCGGCGCCTCTCAGTGCAATGGCACGCACAGCACACGTGTGAGAAGCTTAGTTAGAAAATCATCACGACTGGTGACCTCACGTTGGCTTGACGAGAACCTCTTATTAGAATACCTGGGGCATAAGAGAAAGGCAAGGGTTTAAATCTGAAAGAAAATCTGCATTGTGGAATACAGTGCATTTGGAAGGCATGAATACATTTAATATGTTGAGCATCCTTTATGAGAAAACCTTATTTTAAATTTTGAAAAAACTTTGTTTTAACCAGTGACCAAATTATCAGGAGTGTCTTCTAAGGAGATTATTGGGGGCTCTCTGTTGGTGAACAGATTAGCCACCCCTTTTCCAACAATCAGGAGTCCTGTCTAATAATCTCTCCTCGTTATAATGATTTTTATTTAATTATAAACTAATTTTGATATCACTTAGACCAGCTGGTAACTCAGGAGAAAGCATGCTTTTAAGTCTGTATTTT